>PVLA01004588.1:0-171463 GCA_004027455.1 Hydrochoerus hydrochaeris
GAGACAGAGTCCCAAATCATGCCAATCTATCCCAGCAAGTCAGCAGCTGTTTAGGACAGAGCAGTGGATAATCTCAGCAGGCCTGCCCTGAGACCAGACTTATTGGGCTTGCCACAGTCCAAGGAATTTCCACGGGTCTGTGCCCAGCTAGGATCTGCTAAAGGAAGCCAGCAGCAGTTCTGGTTCTGGGCTCATCAGCCTGTCTCCAAAATGGTTCCTGGCTAATCGCTCTCTCCCTGTGAAAGGACTGAGTCTTCTGCACTCACCACAAGCCAGTGCAGTCCTTGACATCTGCTGCTTCCCTCCACTGCTGAATCTCTCTGCAGAGGCCTCCAGGATTGCCACCCATCACCATCACTGTGACCGTGCATCCCCAGGTTCAAACAATTCCTCTCACGCAATAAGTCTTGTCTCAAGGAGAAAGCACCACCAGCTACTGCCACCTTCTTTGTTGAAGCTTTTCTTTTTACTCTCTCTGTGGGCTTTAGTTCACACTTCATATTCTTCCTGGGTCCAGGGGACCCACTTCCTTCCTTCTTGTCTTCCTTATGATGCTATATTTCAGCATCTGGATGGTGATTCCAAAACCTCTGTACTTGTTAGATACTCATCCCTCAACCTAGCCCTAATCACCTCTAACTTGGTTCCTGAGTCTGTGAGATCTGTGAGTTTGAGTGTTCTCTCTCTCTCTCTCTCTCTCTCTCTTTCTCTTGAAACAAGATCTCACTATACAGTTCAGGCTGCCCCTGAACTCACTATGTAGTTCAGAGTGGCCTCAAAAATCATGTCAATCTTCCTGCCTCAGCCTCCTGAGTGCTGAGATTACAGGCTTACACCACATTGCCTGACTTGACTATTCTTGATATTTCTTTTTCTTTATTTTATTTATTTATTTTTGAGGCAGGGTATTGCTATATAGTTCAAACTGGCCTTGGGCTCACTTTGTAGCCCAACAATCCTGCTGCCTAAGCCTTTTGAGTGCTGGGATTATAGGAGTGTGCCACCATGCCCAGTTTTTTCTTGATATTTCATGTAAGGGGAATATTTGTCCTTTGATGTGTGGTCCATTTCACTTAGCATAATATTTTCAAGATTTATCTACATTTCTAGAAGTATCATCTCCATTCCTTTCTGCATTTGAATAGAATTCCATTGTATGTTTATACCACATTTTGTTTATCCATTCATCCATTGATGGGCATTTGGGGTGTCTCCACCTCTTGGCTGCTATGAACATTAGCATGCAAGTGTTTTTTTGGAAAAAAAAAAAGTATTTGTTTCAGTTCTTTGTTCAATCCTTTTGGTCTATACCTAGGAATGGACTTCCTGGGTCATTTGGTACATTTTTGTGTAACTCTTTGAGGAACCACTAAACTCTTCCACAAAGACTGGGGCATTTTACACTCACCCCAGCAATGAGGGAGGATTCCCATCCCTCTTCCCTTTCCCGAGGTCCAGCTCCACACTGGCAGCAGTTTTTGGATTTCCCCACATGTGTGTCCCACATGGAGCTCAGACCCACCCACCACAGAGCATTGCACACAGAGAACAATAGGGCTGTGTGAAAATAGCCCATCCAGAGCCACACAAATCCCTGAGGCTCCCAGATGGGCTGAGGGGTGGGGGTGGGGTGAATGTATCTGTTGCATGCTTATATCATAATAAAGAAGAATCTTTCCAAGGCCATGTCAGAATATCCCAAAGGCCCATTCAAAATGGCTGTTCCACAGTATCATTTATGAACATAGATGTCATTCAGAAAACTCCAGGCCTGAGGGCACCCTTGTCTTCTTCCCAATGTGCTCCTTCTCCCCAGCTCAACGATGACAAGCTAACTACTCTGTTGCTTAGGTCAGGCCTCTCCATTTTACAGGTGCAAAGAATGCAGGAACCACATTCCTTCAATCCTTTCTCCTTTAAGCTAAGCTTTCCCTGTAACGCCGGGTGCCCTACCACCTCCTCAGCCCAATAGCAATACTCTGGAGGTTCACACTCCAGAGGCTAGGTGAGAGGCTAGTTCCAGTACACACTGCACATAACTCCCCTAAACTGGTTCCCCAGCTGTCCTGATGCCCCATACCCATGAAACTCAAAGGATAGCCCAAGAAAGAACTTCCCCCAACCCAGGAGAGGAGAGGCTGGCTGAGGACAGTCCACCTGACCCTTGAGGGGTTTCAGTCCAGTGAAGGAAAGGAAGGAAAAGAAATAAGGCTCTGTCAAAAAAGGATTCCTGAAGGAGGGCAGGTAGTCAGATAGGAGCTCCAAGAAGGTGGGATGAGATGGTGGGATGCTAAGTAAGAAGGGCATTGATTAAACAGCTGGAAGGGAAACATAATTTTAGAGGGGAAGGTCAGGGAAGGGCAGCCAGAAAGAAGGCAAAGTAAATGCTTATAGGCACTGAGGTTGGGCATGACCCAGCATACATCCAGAGAAGTGAGAAATGAACAATCCAGACAGTCAATGAACCGAGAGAGGTAGAAACCGGGCCAACGTGTTCAGATGAAACCAGGACAAGACCAGATGATCAGGTCTTATAGGCCATCCTGATGCCTTTGGCTGTCAAGGGGGAAGCCACTAAAGTATTTCAAACAAAAAGCATAGTCCTTCGGGAGACTGTAAACAATAAATGAACAGGGCAAAGACCAAAGCGGGGAGACAAGTTATAGGTTATTGCAGGAATATTGCTAATCCAGGAAAAAAACAACTCGTGGGTTAATGTTGCCAGGACAAAATTAACAAAGTCAATAAAAAAAAGTCAATGAAATGTGGCCAGATTCTGAAGACATTTTGAAAATAGCACCAAAATGATTCTGCCATTGAGTATGGGATATGAGAATAGAGATCCAACTTTAAGGTTTGGGACTTGAACAGGTAGATGAGTAAAAATGCCATTCACTGGAAGAGAGAAGAAAAAGTTACAGAGGAATAAAAGGAGCACACTACCAGATAAACAAATTTCAAGTAAATGATGTGGGAGACACCTTGAGTGACTCCCCTTGAATGCAGAACAATTGCTGCAACTTTGATTATATGGATACTTATTTCCTTATACTAATATATACAGAGCAGACTATGGTATTTCCATACAAAGCAGACTATGGTATTTCCTTCTCTCTTCAATTGGCTCTAAACACTGCAAATAAGGCTAGCTGAGGCACTGGTATGTAATCTCTCAAGGCATCAGACAGTCTGTTTCCTCGCATAGTGCTCTCTCTAAAATATATAAGCACAGAGGGATGGTAGAGCCAGTCAGCTTCAGAAATGTCAACTGGGTATGAGCCTCAAGATAAAAAGGCTATGACTCCCCAGGGCACAACAGCCTCCCAAAACAATTCAGTTGCTACCTTAATGGAATTATGCAAATTGATTCTTTTGCATATCCTTGTCTCTGCATTTTGCAGAGATGCTTTGCTGCCTACGTGGCCAGCCAGCTCGAGTTACTCACATAGTTCCCACCATCCTCACTGTCACTCATCCCTGAGCCACCACCCCCCCTTCACAGGATAATAAATTCTGGGAGAGGCCAAGGATCAGGGCCTTTGTCCACCCATCCTCATAGGGAATGGATTTAGGGCTCCTTGGCTGACCTTAACTTTGAATATGTCTAGGACTATGTCTTGGTGTCTTACTCTCATCATGGGCTGCACTGGAGGTGATAGATTGGAATTAACTTGCTGAGATTCCAATAACATCTCAGTGAGATTACAAATATAAGTTTTCAGATTGTGAAGAAAACAGGAAAAGGGATTACAATACTTGGATAACTGCACACAGTATTTGGGATTACAATAAACATAAAAAATTTTAATACAAATGAGTCCCACAGAGTAGTTAAAATTCAAATTAAGCTGGGTGTCCTGATTTTTTTTTTTTTGGCCTGGATTTTGGTTTTGTTTTGCTTTGCTTCAAAGTATGACCACCTTAGTAAGTGTAGAGCTTACTTTGGGACACGATGGCTTTGTGGTTCCTCCTAAGGCTCTATGGGGAAAGGTTGATTAATACTTGGATACATAAAAGTAGTTCAGCAGGTTGTGGTGGCACACATGTCTATAATCCCAGCACTCAGGAGGCTGAAGCAAGAGGATCCCTGCAGGTTTAAGGCTAGCCTGGGCTACATAGTAAGTTCAAGTCCAGCTTGAACTGTACAACGAGAATAAATAAATAAAAATAAAAATGGAGTTCAGGGGAAACAATCTGGGCTGGGACAAGTCTGCAGGAAGTGTCAACCTGATCATGTCCTCTCAAGCCCTCACCGGAAAGTGAGGACAGAGATGAGAGACAGACATGGGTTGAGCCCAGGCCTGGTATCCGAAAACTTAGAAGTCGGGTAGATCTGGACGATCCAGCAAAGGAGACTGTAAGAAAGTCTAGAGAGGAAGGAGAAAAGCCAGGAGAATGGGACACATCCTGGAAGCCAAATGAGCCTCTTGCTTCAAGGAAAGAGAGATCAACTTCATTCAGTGCTACTGTGAGCTCAGAGAAAGATGAGGATTGAAACTTGGCAGCGGGATTCTGCCCTGGGGGCCTCCACAAGAGCATATTTAGTGTAAAGTGAGAAGCAATTGCCTGATTAGAATAACTTCAAGAGAGTATTGAAAAGGAGGGGAAATGGAGATATGAATCACAGCAACTCTTATTTGAGAAATTTTTCTATAAAGGGATAAAGTGAAGCAGATGTTGGAAGAAAAATAGGATCAAGATATGTGGGGTGCTTTTGGTTTTGGTTTTTAGATGGAGAAATATCAAGAGCTGGTCATAGTGGTGTGGGCCTATAATCCCATCTCCTTGGGAGGTTGAGGCAGGAGGACTGCACAAGGAAGTCCCGCCTGATCTTGTATCAAAATAAATAAATAAAAAAGGATTAGGGATGTGCTCAGTGCAAAAGTCCTGAGTTGCATTCCCAGTGCTATGCTTATCATAATTGGGATGACCCAGTAAAGATCAAAAGTTAATGATTAAGGGGAGAGGAGGTGCGGGGTGGAGGAAATGCTTGGTAGATAGGGAGGATGCATGCACAGGCTGCCCTGCAAGAAAAGCAACGCTCCAGCCTGGGTCACAGAACACTGCTCTCCCCCACCCCACCCCTGCTCCACAGCCCCAGGCATGCTTAACAGGGCTAGAAACCCTGCTTACTCCTGTATGACCTTCCTCTCGATGGCTCCCACCTGGATGAGGGGGTCTTCAAACCCCTGCTGCAGACATGCAAACACACAAACAAGAGCTTACTGTAGTTCAAGAGGGGAGACCCAGCCCAGCCTGGAAATCCCCTGCTGGAGGGCTGTGCAGAGATCTAGACAGAGGGGGTGGCCTGGCAGCAAGACCAGCTCAGGCCTGGACAAAAGATATGCAATGGCTTCGGGTTGCCACCCCCAGAGAGCAGGTGTAAGGCCTCAGGGGAATGGAGGTAGCAGAGGAAGCTGCCAAGCCCTGGTATAACCCATCCTTGCCCTGAGGCAGGGGGATGGCCTAGATGGCCTCCCACATCTCCACTCAAGGAGCAGAAATGTTAGGTGGGGCAGCAAGATCCCTGAAGCCTCTCTGACAGGATGGAAAACTCTCCCAGTTCACTCCCAAGAAAACCAAGGCCAGTTATTGGAGCAGGAGACGGGCAGGGATACAGCATCTTGCCTGATGCCAGGAAGGGGCAACCCCTGGTAGGGTCAGAAAGATAGGATCCATGTGATGCAGTCACTTGTTCACTAGGGCAGAGTAATTGCACACACAGTCACCGCCTCACACGTGGCCACACACACACCACCCACAACCTCCAAACCACACCACCATCGCAACAGTCATGCACATGCGTAACCACACACACCAGAACATCCTATACATGCTTTGTGCTACCCACTGAAAATCACAGTCACCTGGTCTCTCTCTCTCTCTCTCTCTCTCTCTCACACACACACACACACACACACACACACACACACACAGTGTTTACACACAGTCCTGTATGCACCCAGCATCTATTTTACAATAGTAACTGAGTGGCCAGGGCAATGCCGACAGGCCATGACAGTGAGCTGCTGCTAGTCTTGGCAATAATCTCAGCGAAGGCTACAAAGCATGATAGCTGAGAGTGGATAGAGCAGTCTGGATGTGGGGTGCGGGCAACGCCTTCATCAGGAGAAGAACCCTGAGGAAGGGGGAACCTGCCCCGTGAAGGGTCAGGACAGCGCAATCCAGGCAGAGGGAATAAATAGCAAACCCGTAGGTCAAAAAGCAACAAGGCATGTGGCTTATTCAAGGGACACTGGAGTATTAACCAAAGGCAGGGATGCAGGATAGGAAGTGAGGCGGGACTGGGTCACTGCTGCCTCCTAGGCCAACCTCAAGAGAGTGAATATTAGCCTGATGGAAGACAAGTCACCGAAAAGCTTTAATAAGGGATTGGCATGATCTGATTTATACCCTTAAAATACTATTTTAACTAGAAAAAACCAAGAGAGTAATTTTCTTTTCAATTCTCAGAGTGGTAAAGGCATTTCTAATTATGACCAAACCTAGAAGCCACAAACAATAAGATTAATACATTTGACTTCATAAAAATGTTTTAAATCTGTATGGCAAAAACGCCATATACAAAGTCAAAATACAAGCATCAAACAGGAGAAAGGCTCTATTCGTAACACAGAGAGTTTGTTTTCTAAATATGTAAAGAGCTCCTAAGAAATCAACAATCATCTAATAGAAAAATTAGCAAAAGACAGGTCAGTAAAAAACGAATAAAAGTGGCTCCTAAATGTATCAAAAGATGCTCAACCTTACAATAAGAGAAATAAGTATAACAAGGTGGCCCTATCAAAGATCAAAAAATCAGGTAATGCTCCTCCGGTGGTATGGACAGGAAGAAACAAGAACTCTTGTATCACATGACAGTCCAAAGTGATATATCCACGGAGATCATTTGGCAATATCTATCAATTTTTTTTTCTTTTTGAGACAAGGTTGTGCTATGTAGCCCAGACTGGCCTCAAACTCACCAGCAATCCTCCTGCCTCAGCCTCCCAAGTGCTGAGATTACAACTGTGCACCACCATGTCCAGTTCTATTAAATTTTGAAATCAACACCTAAGTTTAACCCGAAGTTCCGCTTCTAGAATATATAGACACAAGTTTAAAATGGATTAAATAATGCTCGGCCAAGTACACTAGTTGCAGCCCAGGTATCATGGGGCACAACTGTAATCCCAGTTACTTGGGAAGTTGAAACAGGAGGACCACAGGTTTGAGGCCAGCATGGGCAACTTAAGAAGACCCTGTCTCAAAATAAAAATGAAAAGGGTTTGGCTGTATCTTAGTGCTCTCTGGCTTTCCTCTTCAGTGCCTAAAAAAGAGAGAGAGAGAGAGAAGACCGGAAGCAGCCTTAATTTTCATCGAATGGGATTGATTAAATACATGCTCTTCAGCGTTTT
The DNA here is from genome assembly GCA_004027455.1 of Hydrochoerus hydrochaeris. NCBI lineage: Eukaryota > Metazoa > Chordata > Mammalia > Rodentia > Hydrochaeridae > Hydrochoerus > Hydrochoerus hydrochaeris. The sequence continues at coordinate 7,419 of PVLA01004588.1, forward strand.
AAAAATGAGTGAGCTCTAGAGATTATAACTGCTTCTTTCAGATGCAATAAGGAAGCAGAAAATGTGTGGAACACAGCCAGGCCCAAAGGTGTCTCTGAACTAACAATTCACTGTGATCCTCTACCAAAACGAGTCATAGGAGTCAGCCTCCCTAACTTTGAGGACATTTCTGAAATTTAAAAAGGGTGCCTTACAGGCACAAACTGGTACAGTCCTGGGCAAATGTGAGGTACAGTCATCTCGGTGCTGGCAGTCAGTGTAAGTCATCAACATCCAGACGGGGAGGACCTTGGTCCGATTGTGACTAAGTCTCAGGAATTCCCAGGGAGGCCGGAAGCCGCAGGGTTTCCCAGCTCCCCGTCTTGGGAACTGGTAAGACAAAGCACCCTGGTCCCCGGGTGCACCCCCACCACAGGGGCCTCCATCCCCTGCGAGGGTGTCTACCTGCAAACACAGCCCCTACCCTACACTGCCCTGGACAGGCTCTGCTCCTTGAAACACCTCTAGGCACGACCCCCCCCCTTCCTGCCCTCACCCCTGTGCGTCTTTGCTGGCCCAGGTCTCAGTGCCTGGTCCGCTGCGGCAGACTCTGCCTCCACCCTGGCTCTCCAAACACCTCCCTCCCTCCAGGCTACCGTCGAGGACCCCTCGCGCACGCAGGGGAGCCAAGGGGCTGGCTCCCCGGAGAGGCTCTACGCAAATTCAAGAGACAATCAAGGTCAAGGGCCAGCCGAGAGATCCCCGCCTTGCAGCAGGCGGGATCAGGACAGGCTGGGCGCGGACCCAGTATCCATGGTAACCAACGTGGGCGAGTCCAGATTGCAGTCAGTCCCTTGGCCCAGGCATTTAACAGTTTACAAAGTTCCTGGCGCCTGTGATTTCGGAGCTTTAGCACACAGCCTGACCCATGGCCACCGCTGCTGCCGCTGCATGCCCGAGCAGACCGAGGCTCAGACACGCCGGGATCGAGGCCACGTGGCTGCGTCGGGATTAGAACTCGGACTCTCCTCGGCCAGGCTCCTCCCTCCCTCCCCCTTCCTCTTTTTCATCCCCCTCCGCACCACCGCAGGGTGCTTGTCAGCCACGCGCAGCGCAGCACGGGGCTCAGGTCTTCCTCGATTCTGCTGCGAGCCCGGGTCTCCGGGTCCCCGGGTTGCTGCACTGCGCCCACACGGTAAGTGCGCGGGAGGGGCGACCCCAGGGTGCGGTGCACTTCGTGGCGACCCCCCCCCGCGCGCGCGCCCGTTGGGCGAGGCTTGGGGGGCGAAGGGAACCCTGGAACGCCCCGATCCACCTCAGTTTGCTCGTCCCTGGAGTCTGGAATTCCAGCTGCTGGAAAGTTCCAGGACCTCCCTCCACTTGCCCCTACGTGGCCTAGAACAGAGGGAACCCCGGGGAGGGGTGGAGGGTGTCTGTGTTTGGAGACACTGGGGAGGTGAGGAGCGGGCCGGTCAGTTAGGTCCAGGGCCCGGTAGAAACGGCTATGCTGGGAGAGGGCTTTGGGGGCAGCAGGAGGGTCGGAACCGGCTCCGCCAGTCCGCAGACCGGCAGTGGGAGCACATTCTTGGCCTATGAGTCTCATCCCTGGGGTGTGGCCTCCTCAACGGCCTGGAAGGGGAAAGGTGGGAGCCCGGAGGAGAGCTGCACCCTGGTGAGCACCACGGGGTGAGAGAAATTCTCTCCAGGTCTCTCCCCGCCGGGCTGCTACCTTCCCACCTCGGCCTGGAACCTTCCTAAGTGAGTGGCGGCGGACCAGGGAGCGAAGTCTCAGGGTTCTCACACCAGCCCAGGAAAGCAAACATGCTTTTCCTTTACAGATAAGGAAACAGCGTTAGCCACTTGAGAGAATTCTCACCCAGCTAGTAAGCACTAAAACTGAGATTTGAATCCAGGTGTGGCCTGATGTCTAGTGTAACGCCACAGCCAGCCCCAAGGACAGGACTTAGCAGGGAGGAGTCCTTCCCAGCCACGCTGTCCTGACTCTCCCAGACTGATTCCCAGAGGATGGGCACCAGGAGGTCTGAGGTACTGAGAAGCTGTGCATTCCCTCTTTCCGGTCCAGACCAACTGGTCCTCCCAACCCCTCTCTAAGAACTCAGTGCTCTCTCCTTGCCATTCTGCATTGACTGAGTACCTACTATGCACCGGTAAGTAGGAAGCAGTGGGCGAAGGGGAGCAGACATTCTGCTTGGGGAGACACAGGATAAGTAAGACCAAAAAATGATAATTTAATTTCAAGTGGTGATTAAGTGTTACAAAGGTAAGAAAAGGATTAGTGAGTGACTGGGGACAGGTTCCCATCTGAGATAATCTGGGGCTGGGGGAGCTAAGATGATGATGTTGGAGCAGAGGAGAGATTCTGCAGGAAAAGCATTTCGGACAGGAAGAAGCAGGGCAAAGCACAGAGGTCCCCACTGTGACCAGAGCAGAGAGAGGTTGGGGGAGTGTGAGAGATAGGAAAAGGCTGTAGAATCTGGGGTTCAAGTCTAAGGAGAGCTCTAAGGAAGGGAGTGGCACAGTCGTGGTTGGATGCACTCCAGGGGCACAGGAACAATAGCTGGAAGGCCATCAAGAAGCCTGTGGCAGTGATACAGCAAAGAATGACAATGGCTTAGACCAATGGAGTGGCTCCGTAGGTTGGAGGTACAAGTCCACACAAGCTGGGGAGCGGAGTATGCCAGCAGATCCACCCCTCTGCACCCTCCGGGTCACTCCAGGGTTAGGACATGGCATTTGAGGGGCTGGCCAAAGCACATCTCCACACCACAAAGTCCCAGCAGCCAGCATGGTCCCCAGAAAAGCCCCCAGGCCTGCACAGGGAATGGGATTTGTCTCCACATAGGTCCTAGACCTGGTCTACAGACCTAACCCTCACCCCAATCAACCTTCCATCTTCACCACTTGTGTTTGAGAGACCTTCACTAGCCATTCTCCCCAGTCTCAGTTTCCCCTCTGTAAAATGGACTCAGACCCCACCTTCACAGGATGCTGTTGAAGCATCCACGAGGGAACATTATCAAGAAGCTGGTCTGGGGCAGGTGTTAGCAGAGAAAGGGAGGGGACACGACGGAGAGCATGAGCCTGACATGATAGCCTGGCCTTGAATCCAGCTGTCCCCTCAAGTTAGTAACTTGATCTCCCGAACTTCACAGTAATAAGTAGTAGACACTCCTGAGCACTTGCTATGTACATGGACTTTTTAGTCTTTATTTCATCTGAACGATCAGCCTTTTTTTTTTTTAATTGGTACCGGGGATCAAACTCACGACCACGGGGCTTGCAAGGGAAGGAAGCACTTATGCCGCTGAGCTAAACCCCTAGCCCCTCTTCAGTTCATTTGGTTATCAGCTTCACCTGCAAATGGGAAGCAGCGTAGACTCCACTTCCTGAATTATCAGAAGCACATGTCCCCTTCCTCCCAGCACCTTAGATCCGTAACTGAAGAGGTTACATATTCTCCCTACGCCTCAGTTTCCTACTTTCAGCTTGGAAGGCACAATAGGTAGTTCCAATCTCACAGGGTTGTCATGATGACAAAACAAGTGTATCCATGTAAAGAACTCAGGACAGTACCCGGCACCTACTAAATGTTCAAGAAGTGTCACCCACTCAGTAGTACGATGGTTTTCTCTCTTACTCCCGCAGGTAGGCAAGGTCCCCGGTGCTCCCCGCAGGCACCATGGACTGGAAGACATTCCAGGCCCTTCTGAGTGGTGTGAACAAGTATTCCACAGCCTTTGGGCGCATCTGGCTGTCAGTGGTGTTCGTCTTCCGGGTTCTGGTATACGTGGTGGCTGCGGAGCGTGTGTGGGGTGACGAGCAGAAAGACTTTGACTGTAACACCAAGCAGCCAGGCTGCACCAATGTATGCTACGATGACTTCTTCCCCATCTCCAACATCCGCCTCTGGGCCCTGCAGCTGATCTTTGTCACATGCCCCTCGTTACTGGTTATTCTACACGTGGCCTACCGAGAGGAGCGGGAGCGGAGACACCGCCAGAAGTTCGGCGACCAGTGCACCAAGCTGTACAGCAACACGGGCAAGAAGCATGGCGGCCTGTGGTGGACCTACCTGTTAAGCCTCATCTTCAAGCTCATCATCGAATTGCTCTTCCTCTACGTGCTGCACACTCTGTGGCATGGCTTCGGCATGCCGCGCCTGGTGCAGTGTACCGGCGTGGCACCCTGCCCCAACACCGTGGACTGCTACATTGCACGTCCCACTGAAAAGAAGATCTTCACCTACTTCATGGTGGGCGCCTCAGCCGTCTGCATCGTGCTGACCATCTGCGAAATCTGCTACCTCATCTTCCACAGGATCATGCGAGGCCTGGGCAAGGACAAGCATCCAAAGGACCACAGCACCTCCTCCTCCACCTGCCGCTGCCACCACAAGCTGGTGGAAGCCGGAGAGGCGGGTCCCAACCTAGGCGATGCCAAGCTGCAGGCTTTGGCACCCAAGCTGACCCCGATCTGATCATGGGCAAGATGGGAGCAAGATGGAGAGGAGCCGCAGGATAGAGGGCTGGCGGCCCTCAATTTGAATTCACCAAGCTATCCAGTTTCGTTTGTGCAGGTATCTCCAGAGCTGAGTACTCTGCTGTCTGCCTGGTATAGGTAACACAGAAGGCCCATTGCTTGCTCAAGGAACAGACAGGATTTAAGTAAGTGAAGTAACTGTGCCTGCATGGGTTTGCTTGGCTGTTCCTCAGGGCTTCTCCCCAGCCCCAGAGGATGATGGGCCAGGCTTCCCTGAGAAAAATGCTTGAGAGATAAGAAGTGCTTATCTGCAGAGATAGCAGCAGCAGAGGGCCTGGGGCTGCCTCCAGCACCTGGGAATCTGGAGCCTCAGAGTGAGTGTGGAGAGGGGCAGCAGCTCTGGGGACCCAAGCCCCGCTCAAGACACCCAGGGGTCCTATGGGTCACAACTTTCCTCAGTGACAGCTTCCCTCCCCCAAACGCTCTGCCTCCAACCTCAGGCAGTGGTGCTTCAGTCTTCCCCACCTATGTGCTTGGCCTGGTGTCCCCTGTTGCCGGGAACTTGGTAGGATGTACTCATTGAACCCCCCAACAACAGTTTCCTTAAAATCAATAAAGCTATGTTTTATACACATCTGGCTCTGTGTTCACGTCTCCTATACTCCCAGCCCCACAGCTCCCGGAGGGCAGAGAAAGCAGCCCTCTCAGAAGGGGGAGAAGCCCTGGCTGGGGGGGGAGCTTGGGTGGGGAATATGGCAGGGTCTAGGATAGGGTGGAAGGCAGGTCAGAGAAACTGCCCACACAGGCTGGGATTCTAGTTTTGGCCACAAGAGGGCGCCATGCCCTTCTAAAACAGAACCTCTAGCGTTTTTCCTTTGGACTCTGCCCTATTATCCAATCACTGATTACATTACAGACTACACTGCCTCCTTCTTTGTCACCTAGTGGCTGCTATCAAAAACCACATCTCCACCTATGTGTGCACAATCTCTGCTGTTTGTACTTTCACTCTTTAAACACAACAGGCCACACTGCCTGCTATAAGGAGAATGTGCAGTCTGGGCCTCAGCAGTTGCTTTTTGGTCCATTTCCCTGGAGCATCCCTCACCACGGCCCTTGGAAGGAAGCTGGGGCTGCAAGTGGAAGTAGCACCTCCTGCACTAGCCCCACCCTCATCTCATCACCACTCCCCAAACTGTCAAGATCTCAAATTCTGGGAACACCAACATCTCAGGTCAGACCAAAATTGAGAAGCCAAAGGGAATGTAAGGCTACATTAGCCTAGAGGAACATTTAGTGACCATCACAGACCAGGCCAGGAGCCAGAAAGTCAGGAGCTAGCGAGTTGAGATGCAAACCAAGCAAGAGAGGAAAGTTCAGGTCACTGTGTACACAGCACATGGCACTATGTGGACGGGCTGTGGTTCACCTTTGCTCTCACCTGTGGCCATTAGGGGGAAGAGGAGCCATCAAGGTTAAAGGGCCCGTGGGCAGTGCTGACATTGTTCCTCATGCCTTGGGCAGAGTGTGACTCATCACTTGACCAGGTCGAAAGCACAATTTCACTCTACTACACCTTGGACAAGCTTTCAGGACCTCAATCATGTCATCCTCACATTAGGAACAAATCAGGCAGGATCCCAACAGGAAATAGATGGTACATTCACACCAAGTAACTTAAAAGACCATTTTCCTAGAGAAACTGATTTCAAAGGTGTGAGCCTGATGGAGGAAACCCGCATGGGGTACTGCAGTGCCCTGGGGCTGGTGCCAGGGGGTAGGAGCTAGGGGACAGATCGCATCCCACCACAGCGACCAAGAAAATCCCTAACGGCACTCTCCCCTCTCCTGGTCACCTGCTGGTGGCTCCTACCGACAGCCCAGCCAGAGATCCAAAGGCAAGGAAGCCTGATGGAGGTCAGCCTCGCAGGGCAACTCCCAGGGCGTGACAGAGTGGAGAATAACTCTGAGGGGCAGAAGAACTATAATCAGTAAAGCACTCAGGACTGTCTGTACTCATACAGTTGTTGTAAGAGATCAGAGGAGACACTGTGGCCAGTGTGACCCATAAACACCGGGGGAGTAAGTGTGCTTAGGAAAGTCTCTGCTGATACTCAGCCTGCACCCTAGATCAGCCTGGGACTGAGCTGGGTGGTTACAAGGGTCTTAGGGAGGCGATATGTCTACCTACTTGCAGCTGTGCATTCCCGAATCTCCTGGGTGGATCCAGCTTCCTGCCAAGGGTGTTCTGGTTGTCAGAGAAATCAGAAAACATCATCTACTATTCCAGCAGCAACTGCAGGCTCAACATGGACTGAGCTTCCAGTCCTGGCAGCATTCCTCAGGACTCAGGCCAAGACCATGGAAGGAAGGACATTCCAGGCCTCGGCAGGCGCCTTTGGCCTAAGAACTGACTGGAGCAGTGCAGCTCACTGATCTCACACAGCATGAAGTGGGCTACTGTGTCCCAAGTTCCCAGCAAGTATCACTGTCACCACAAGATGGCCCTCACATCCCCTGGGCCTTTTTGCACTCTACCTTCTTGTCCCTTGCTGCCTGAAGAGCCACTGCAAGCCTCCTTGAGTCTTCTTATTTGCTTCATATATTGTCTTCAAGTCCATATCTCCTTCACATAGTTACAGCCACCCTGCAGCTCCAGGTAAACAGGAGATCATTTTATCTTCATTCTCCTAGGCCCAAACCCCTGCATGGACTGAGTTTGTACCCCCCAAAATGCATATGTTGTAATCCAGCCTCTCCATGTGATGATATTAAGTGGTGGGGCCTTTGGGAGATAATCAGGCCATGAAGGTACTGGGGAGTCACCACTACAAAAGGGGGCACAGGACTGAGCAACAAAATGAGCTACAGGTAGCACTGAAGCAAAGACCGGTCATGAGGGAGTTCCGCGGAGCCCTTGACCACCCCTTGACTCAATCATTGCCCAGGGTCACCCCAAGAAGGACCTGGCCACCCAGGACACCAGAAGCAGGCATGAAAGTACTAACAGGTAGACGCTGCCAGCTGACCAGGCCCTGTACGGAAGGGGATGAGCGCATTTGCCACCCGCCCTCATAACTTATTCACAGCACAGTGCCTCGGGGAATCCTGCCAAAATCTAAACCACTCTCTACCCAGAACTCCCAAAGGCATCTTATGCAGGGTTCCAGTGCCTACACGATCTGGCCCAACTCACACATACCTGTCACTCTTTTCCTGGGCCCTGGCCCCTCCCTACCCTAGTCACCCTGATTTCCTGGCATTCCTCAAGCAGGAAACATCAAATATATTCCTGCCTCAGGGCCTCTGCAGACTGGCTCTTCTGCCCAGATGCTCTGGTCCTGGAGAGCCACAGGGCTCCCTCCCTTCCCTCAGGCTTGCCGCAAATTGTCAGCTGCTGAGTGAGAATTTCACTTTTCCTCTCTCTAAAATTGAAACTGCCCACCACCGTACTCTTATCCCACCCTACTTCACCCTGTAGCATGCGTCACTAATATGTCCTGTATATTTATTTTTAGTCTTTTTTGGTTTTTTTCCAGTACTAAGGAATTAAACCCAGGGATACTCTGCTACTACCACTCCCCAGCTCTTCCCTTTAACTCAGGGTCTTAATTGGGCTCCAACTTGTAATCCCCCTGCCACAGCACCTGAGTAAGTGGGATTATGGGTACCCACTCCTGCAACCAACACTTTTTTTTTAACCACAATCAAAAATTTGAAAACAATCAACCAAAACAACAGTGCACCACAAGGCAGTAGCTGAGCTACATAGAGCAGAGTTGCAGTGGCCAAGAAGCCCAGCAGGGAACTTCCAGAAGAAAGTGACATCTGAGGAAAAACTCGAAAGGCTTGAAGGGACCCACATATGAGGGTGCTTCAGGCAGAGGAATCCTGGGAAACAAAGAGCAAGAGCAACAACACACAGAGACCCTAGTTACAAAAAGCTGATGACAGAGTGAAGATGATGAGGCCAGAAGCAGCCGTGACCTGCAGGCTGGAAACTCTGATGGCCATGAGGAACCACAGAAGGGTCATCAACAGGGCATAATATAGTCAGATTTCTAGCAAAGTGTGGAGGCCGAGTGGAGGGCTGAACCTAGAGGCCAGGTGACCAGCTGGGAGGCTGCTGAGGTGGTAGAGGTCTGAACAGGGCAAAGGGTAAGAGGGAGTGTGGGGTTCTAGAGACATTTCCCCACAGAATGGCCAAGTCGCCAGGATTACTGTCTTGCCTGACACCAACTCCTCCCTCCTCCAGGGAAGGGACCAGGTTAGTTAACCTCAGACCTTCAGAGTCCCTGAGGAAAGAGTCGGAGCAGGGTGAGGGCAGACTTGATGTCACCCCTCGCCCTCCACCCCAAGATTGAGTGGGAAAAGACCTGGGGGAGCTGGGCTGGGCCACAGTGCGGAATGGAAGCACAGGCTGCTCAAGGCGTGGTGAGAGCCGGTCTCCAGGGGCCTCGGTTCCCATGCCCTTCGAGGTCAGAACTAAGAGGACGCAGTTGTCTATTCTGAAATCCCAAGAGGCCCAACTCAGCCCAGCAATGAAGGAAAAGAAAGCCAGCTCAGCCTGATCCTGCAGGGACACTCATCCTGGAGTTCCGAGCCCACCCATGTGTCCCCCCTTAATGGAAAGAACCTTCTGGGTCCCTGGGAGTCCAAGGACTGAATCCCATTATGCAAAAACAAGGCCAGTAGCCCCAGGTCTCACTCCCACCTGCCACCTTTTCTTTCCTTAGCTTCCCCAGCCTCCCAGCAGCCTGCTGGCCTGAGCCTCTTTACTCTTTCTGTCTTGAAACCAGCCCGCAGACCCTTTTTGGCCCGAACATTGTCAGTGCCTTTAGCAACACACCTGAAACCTTTATATACCAATATCATGCCGTGTGTGAATGGACCTCTGATCAGTCCTACCATGTAGCCACTTTTATACTCACTCTGTAGAAGAAGAATTAAGACACCTAGGTTTGGGAAACTCACCAAAGGACACAAGTGTCAACAGAATCCTCACCTCCTAGGTAGGCTCGGCTACCACTCAAGCCTCAGCGCTCTGGGGCAGTGGCACCATCTCAAGATCCCCCAGGACCTTTGCTTGTGCTGCCCCTACCAGAAGAGTTCCTCCCTCTGTCTGGCTAACAATCTCCTTTATGAAAACTTTCTAATCAAGCTCCATGACTCACCTGATGCTCTAGGGAAAACTGAACATAGCATTTTACCATCACCCAAGGGCTAATCCGCCTAAATTAGAGCTGGAGCCAAAGACCAAGACTGGGTGGAATCTTTAGCTCCTCAGCCAATCCTCATGAATATCATTAACTGGCTTCTTCGCAGTGAATCCCAAATGCAGCCTATTCCTTTGATTTCCCGGAGAGTCCCCTCCCCATTTAGAGGAAAGGGAACGGAACCCAAACCAAAGGTCAGGAGGTCCCCCTCCCCGGGAATCGTTTAGTAACCTCGGACTGCATAGCCTAACTAGCCACAGAGGCGGTGGAGAATTCTGGAAGACCACCAGGCGGCGGAGACCTCCAGCTCCACCGCACCGCTGGAAGCGTGGAGCGAAATCCTCTCTCCCATTGTGGGTCCTGTGCCCCATTAACGCTGGGTCGCCTGTCCGGACAGACGCGCCCCCACCACCTGGTCCCCATCCACCCACTCCTCACAACCCCTTAGGCCAGTAGCTGATACCCGCAGGCTTGACTATAATCCTTTCAAATGCAGCCACCCTGAAAGATCCCGGCCTGGAGAACCCCCTTTCCGCTGCCAGGAAGCTGAGGCAGGAGTTTACCACCGTCTGGAATAGGATGGAGAGCGGGTAAAGGGAAGGGGCGTCTCAGCCCGCCAGTGCACCCCACTCCCAGTGCCACCACGGAGTGGGTTCAGGGAATCTGCGCCTCCCGGCCCAGTCCCCGCCTCCCTGCAGCGCCGCCTCCTCCCCGTGGCGTTTCCTGCCCCCACCCCGCCCCTCCGCGTTATTTAAGGCGCCCCCCTGCCGCCTGGCGCGGTCCAGCAGGGCTACGGCGGGCGCCGCTGGGCCGTCGTCCTCACCTCCCCCACCCCGGGCCGGCCAGGCGGGCAGGCGGTGAGTGGGCTGGAGGGCGGGTCGTTGCTTCGGGGCGCACACGGGTAAATGAGCCACACCGGGGACAGCGCAGTTTCCTTTTCTCTGGTGTTTGTGAGGGGGAGGCAGAGCGTCCCGAGGTTGCTCCATATCCACAGTCCCAGTGTGCCAGAGGGAGCCAGGGAGTTGAACCCCGGGTCTGGTCCCAGGGCCTGGCTCAGACAGCTTTGCTCCCAGAAGGAAGCATCTTCTGGCTCCTCTCTCCCGACCTTCCTTCCCTCTAAGTGTCCTGGGAACTTTGCAGCCTGTGCCTCCACCCTGCGATGACAGTTTCTTTCAGGAGTCTAGAATTTGGCAGCAACTGCTTGGGGAGGGGGTAGGGAGGGCAGCAGCACCAAGTGGCCCTACTGAGGCTGCAGGTGGCCATCACTGTGCACAGGTGAGGCTCATTAGGATGCTGCCTCCAACTTCTAAAATGCTGAACCTCTCCCCCCAGCCCCCACCATCCCTGCGGTCAGCAGGTTAGAGTGAGGCCAGCTGGCTGAGACAAGGTGGGAGCAGGGACCTGAGGCTTCGAGTCCCATGAGAACCTCAAGATAACACCTCTCCTATGCCATTATCTGGGAATAGCCAGCCTTGGGCAGAAGGAAAGTCATGCATAACTGTGTGACTGGATTATTTCCTCCAGTTCTCCATTCCCATAGGCAAAGGAGCCTCCATGCAATCCAGATCCCCTTGGGCTACAGTCACCCTGGAGCTCTAGTGGGGGACAAGAGGGTACAAGTATGTGATTAGACAGAGACCCTAGCTGCCCTGTAGCCTACCATTTAGAGAAGTAAAATAGGGGTACATAGACAGCTTAGGGGCCAATAGCCAAAGCTCTGTTTTAGGTCCCAACTCCCTGCTGAGCTTGGGTCTCCTCATAGGGGGAATGGGCATGACAGACACCCTGACACCCCGCCCCCAATGTCCCCAGCCCTCAGGTTTATTGCCAGGACAAAGTGAGAAGTGCCCTGCTGACACAACTCTGTCTCCCTGCAGACGGAGGCCCGGGAGCCATGGGTGACTGGGGCTTCCTCGAGAAGTTGCTGGACCAGGTCCAGGAGCACTCGACCGTGGTGGGCAAGATTTGGCTGACAGTGCTCTTTATCTTCCGCATCCTCATCCTGGGCCTGGCAGGCGAATCGGTGTGGGGCGACGAGCAGTCAGATTTTGAGTGTAACACAGCGCAGCCTGGCTGCGCCAACGTCTGCTATGATCAGGCATTCCCCATCTCCCATGTCCGCTACTGGGTGCTGCAGTTCCTCTTCGTCAGCACGCCCACCCTGGTCTACCTGGGCCACGTCATTTACCTGTCCCGGCGAGAGGAGCGACTGCGGCAGAAGGAGGGAGAGCTGCGGGCCCTGCCAGCCAAGGACTCACAGGTGGAGCAGGAACTGGCAGCCATAGAGTGTCAGGTGGCCAAGATCTCCGTGGCAGAGGATGGTCGCCCGCGGATCCGAGGTGCACTGATGGGCACCTATGTGGCCAGTGTGCTGTGTAAGAGCTTGCTAGAGGCTGGCTTCCTCTACGGCCAGTGGCGTCTCTATGGCTGGACCATGGAGCCGGTGTATGTGTGCCAGCGTGCACCCTGCCCCCACCGTGTGGACTGTTATGTCTCTCGGCCCACAGAGAAAACTGTCTTCATCATCTTCATGCTGGTGGTTGGACTCATCTCCCTGGTACTCAATGTGCTGGAGCTGATACACCTGGTATGCCACCACCTCAGTCGGCAGATGAAGACACGGCAGGGCCAGGATGTATCCCCAGCCCGGGCCGCGTACTCAGACTCGTGCCCTGACCAGGTCTTCTTCTACCTCCCTGTGGACGAGGAGCCCTCGTCCCCACCATGCCCTACCTGTAGTGGGCTCTCATCCAGTGAGCAGAACTGGGCCAACTTGACCACAGAGGAGAGGCTGGCTTCTTCCAGGGGCCCCCTCTTCCTGGACCCACCCCCAGAGAGTGGCCACAAATATTCCAGTCGCCCCAGTAGCTCTGCTTCTAAGAAGCAGTATGTGTAGGGACCTTGGACTTATGTCACTCAGAAGAGGTGTCCTGAGAAGTTGTCTGACTTCCCCCTCCTGGAAGGTTCTACAGAGGTAATGGGACAGGCCAGCTGATTGCTGACCAAAAGGCCCCCTGGCAGGTAGCCTTCCTGGGGACCATCGGGCACTACAGCTTCCTTTCCAGACAGGACCCGCTCAGGCTACTCTTGACCAAGGGGTTACCGGATCATTTCCATCTGATCCAGAGGGCTCCCAAGCCAATTTGCCCCCACCGTTACAGAAGAGTCACCTCTGCCCAGGTTGTCCTCACATCCTCTCCTCATGGGAAAAGACTTCAGGATCAGCCTTGGTCACATAGAGCCTGTGTCAGACTCAGCCCTGTCCAGAGGACTCATGCCTTATTTTTATCACTCCTTCCTAGTTCTATTGTTTGTGCTTCTAAAATAAACAGGACTTGATCACAAGTGAGGTGCTTATTGATGCTGCCATGTTGTGCCTTGGGGCAATGTTGGGGAGATAGTTATTTCGTCCAGGCTTCCTTTTTTTTATTTCCAGTTCTGCATGGTCCATCTTTGGTCTCTGCAGCCCTAGCTTCAGCCAGCACCTTAAAACCTCAAACTCCAACATTCTGCCTGCCAGAAGCTCTGAGACCTTTTGAAATGCTTACCTGCATGTTTTCTTTCCCACCTGAGACCCTGTTAATCAACTTGCTTGTTCATTAGTAGCCAAAGTAGTGTCCCTTCCCCCATGTGTCCCCTGCAACATGCTCCATTACTGGGCACCAGACAAGGCCCGAAGTCCAATTCAAGTACACCCCATGTACCCTTCACCCACCCATGGGTCCCTTGGGGCTGCAGAAAGGAGATTTAGTTCACTTGTCCTTCCTACCTTGGTCCTTTGTAGTCTGTCTACCATAAGGAGCAACTCAAAGGTCTGCATCATGGGTCCTCTCCATGTAGCCAAAACTCAAGGGGAGAACAAAGGCAGGCTGGAAGTTTCTTTCTCGACCCTTGCAAGGCCTATGCTATTTAAACATTAGTGGCTCTGGCAAAGGCAGAGCTGTGGTGCCAAAGAAAGTGCAGTGAACTCTGGCATCAGAAGTCTATCATTTCATCTCTCAATCTGTTTCCTCATCTGTAAATGCCTTACTCACAAGTGAGGAAAATCGGGCAAGTCCCTAAGCATTGCCAGGGAAACACTTTCATTCCCCAAGGCCCAGCCCAACAGGACCTCAGACTGTGAAGTAAAGGATTGGGTTAGACTGGACAGAAAGGAAGTAGTTCACACCTTGGAAGGACATGGCCCCAGGAGGCTGAGGTCTTCTGAGGGACCCCCCCAGGCAGGGTGAGAGCCCGGAGTTGGTGGTCTCTAGATCCAGCCCTACTTGAGGGCCCTGAGAGCCTATATTTCTAGTATACCCTACCAGTCCTAGCTTGGAAAGATAGAAACGGAAAGGAGAAAGGTTTAAGTGAGAGAAGAGGGAATCCTTTCCTCACAACATACCCACCCTGAGAAAGTCAGTCTGGGCATTTGAAGTGACCTAGACTGGTGGTCACACACACACAAGGGCAAATGGGCTGGGGCTAAAGGTTAGGCTCATGTAGCTGGGTGGGGTCTTATGGTTTGGAGAGAAACTGCATTTTGGAGACTGTGCTGTGGAGAGTGGCTGTGAGCTCCATCTCAACCTGTCTTAGTTTGCTAGAGCTGCCCTAACAAAGTGCCAGAAGCTGGGTGACTGAAACACCAGAAATGTATTTTCTCTTAGTTCTGAAGGTTACAAAGTCTAGACTCGAAGTATGTAGAGGGCTAGTTCCCCCAAAGGCTATGAGGGAGAACCGTTCCAGGCATCTTTCCTGGCTTCTGGGAGATTTCTGGCCATCCTCTCCTTTCCTTAGCTTCTAGAAGCATCTCCCCCATCTCTACCTCTGTCTTCACATGGCTTTTTCCTTGGGTGCATGTCTGTCTCTGTGTCCAAATTTCTTCTTTCTATAAGGACAATAGTCTCATTGGATTTGGACCAGTGATTTAAGATTAAAAACCTTTTCCCATATAAGGTTACCTTCTGAGGTATTGGGAATCAGGACATCAGTGGCAGGGGGCATAATTCAACTCATACCACCCTGCCAGCCCCCACTCCAAACTCCTCTCAGAGAAGCTAAAGAGAATGTGTGGTATACGTTAGACCCAGCATCTCCACGGTGGCAGGGCCTGGGTACAACCCAGCAGGTTTACATCTCACTCCTTCCTCGGCTCCCTTCCTCCTCCTACCAGCCTGTACCTGACCATTACCAAAGCCCAGGCCTAAGCTCTCAGTCACAGACCCTCTGTGGACCACCGTATCTCCTCCATCCCTCCCTTCATGCTCATTTGACGACGGTTCTTTTCATTCTCCAGGCTTCCATTTTCCCACTGAGAAATGAAAGGACTGAGTAAAAATCAGGGCCATTAGGTAGGAGGATCACTGCATAGGGATTTGTCACTAATCACTGGTTTGAAGTTCATGACTGATACACTATTTTTCATGAATCAGAAAACATTCAAGGTTATCGCTATAAAAAGATCAATTCTAGTCACTTGAATCTGCATTGCCTTCCTGAGTAGGAAAGAGAGACATGGGGTTACATGGAGTGCACTGGGAATTTTGCATAGCCTAAGGTCATCTTATCTGTGACTCATGAGAGCATGTGAATGTTGTGGACATAAACAAGGCAGAATGCTGCTGGGCTCTGATGATGTCAAAACTTCTTCCCAGTCTAATGCTCTGGGTCATGAGTAGCTGCACTGCTGATCTTATGGTTCTACAACTGACCGCCATGGCCTTGGCTGGGGGACTTTTATTTCCTTTTCATACCAACCTCAGCCTGTATCTTGCAGGAAGTGGTGTCCATCACAGAACTGCCCAAACATCTTTTCCCCCCTGTAAGTGTCTCTTGTAAACCTTGGTTCTGATGCCAGGAAACCACATGACACTCAGCTGTCCCGTCCTGCAGGACACTGCAGCCACATACAGATGGCCAATGGAACTGGAACTCTTCCCTTTCCTCCAGACGACCCCAATTCCCAAAAGTCTCTGGCCAACCTGCAGTTCTACTTTCCTTTTAACACGAGCCACCCCCATGTGCTGGATGTGATAGCACAGGTGATCAGAAGGCAAATGATCACCTGTTGCCCCAAAACTTCTACCTCTTTTAATCCAAGCTAGGACTATACCAAGTTTTTCTATTTGCTTCTCTTATTTATAAATGGATTTTTTCCAGATTTTAAAGGCAATGCATGATCATTGTAGACAACAGATTCTACCACCCAGAGGTAACAACTGTTAGTAGTCAAAAGTCACTCCTTCTAGCATTCTTCCATTCATTTATTTAAATAAAATCTGAGTAATAAAATAAAATCTGTAATTTTGTGTTCTGTTTCTTTCATTTTACATTATATCACAAGCCTTTTCCCCACATTATTATCTGTGGAAGCATCACTTAATAGCTATGTAATAAGGCTTTATGATTAGCTTTTTTTGGAGAGGGGTTGAGACAGGGTCTTGATGTGTAGCTCAGGCTGGCCTTGAACTCTCAGTGATCCTCCTGCCTCAGCCTCCCAAGGGCTGGAATTACAGGTGTGCATCGCCACACGCAGCCTATCATGAGCTTCTCAACCATTACCCCAGTATTAAATTTTTAAAATGCTTACGACTAGTGATCTGCTATAATAAACTGTACTATGATGAAGATGCCCCACATAAATGTTTTCCAAATGTCTATTTCCTTAAAATAATGATATTCCAAGAAGTAAAATTACTGGATCAAAAGGTATGAAATTTTAAATTAGAAATTTAGGGACTTTTTTATCTGTTTATGAAAGTGATTCATTGTAACAATCTAGAAACATAGAAAAATGTAAGCT
Organism: Hydrochoerus hydrochaeris; assembly: GCA_004027455.1. NCBI lineage: Eukaryota > Metazoa > Chordata > Mammalia > Rodentia > Hydrochaeridae > Hydrochoerus > Hydrochoerus hydrochaeris. The sequence continues at coordinate 23,895 of PVLA01004588.1, forward strand.
AGTTACAAGAAAGGAAAGTGTGGTACCAACTGCCTCCAAGTGGGGTGGAGGTGGAGCTGTGAAAAAGAGCTAACCCTAAATAGCTCCCCTCCATTCTAGCACAGGTGGCCACTCCTCCCCACCCTGTGGAAGGGCAGAAGTGATTCTCTAGAGAAGATAAAACAAAGTTTCAGAACGAGGAAACAACATATGTGTGTGAGAGTGAGAGCTTGGGAAAAATACAGAGGAATTAATTGAGAGTTTACATACTGAGTGGTGAGACTTCAGTGCTCCCAGCCTACTTGATTTCAAGAACACCAGTTGCTGAATAAAGCTAGAGAAAGAGGCAGATCCAGCCTGGACATCCTTCAAGCCTCCCTTGAGGAGATGAGCTACAAATCCTGGAAGGTGAGAAGGACAATCCGGGAAGAACTGGGGAACAGCATTCCAGGAGAAGGAATTGCACTTTACAAGGCTCTGAAGAAGAAAGAGGCTGGAAATACCTGTTGCCCAGGATTGGTTTGTGGTTTGTTTGGTTTGGTTTTTTGTTTTGTTTTGTTTTGTTTTTTGTTTTTCTTTTTCAGACACTGTTTATGCAGTTCAGGCTGGCCTTGAACTCACTTTCTAACCCAGGCTGGCCTTGAACTCTCAGCTATCCTCCTGCCTCAGCCTCCCAAATCCTGGAATTACAGGTGTGTACCACCATGCCTGGCTTGCCCAAGGTTGTTTTGATCTGTATTGCCAAATTGCTTTCCTGTAAAAAAAAAAAAATTATATATTCAATAGCATCCTATGAAAGTGCTCATTTCAAGGCACTCACTACAATATTATCAAAAATTTTCTTTTGCTTATTAATTATTAAGAAAGCAGGAACAATGATGTCACCTTTCAATAGGTAAGCCCTTGATTACTAATGGGAGTAGACAGTTTAACATATACTTCTTCAGTCAGCTGTATATTTCTTCTGTAATTTTTGGGCTCATTCTCCTATCAGACTTTAGTGTTTTCAGATCAATTGGTATAAGGTCTTTACAGAAACAGTACTATGGTATGAATGTCTCCATCACCCCCCTGCATCACATGTTAAAACTGTAACATCAAAGGGGATGATACTATCATATTAGGAGGTAGGGTCTTTGGAAGGTGGTTAGATCGTAAAGACAGATCCTTCTTGAATGGGAATAGTGTCCTTATAAAAAAAGGTCTGAGAAACCTGGAGTGATGGCACACACCTAAGTTCCCAGTACTCTGGAGGCTGGAGCAGGAGGATTACTGCAAATTTGAGACCAGCCTGGGCTACAAAGTGAGTCCAAGGCCAGCCAGAACTGCATAGTGAGACCCTGTTTTGAAAAGACAAAAAAAAAAAAAAAATTCTTCCGTCATGTCAGGACAGTCAAAACGTGCCATCTAAAAGAAACAGGCCCTCACTAGTCACTGAATTTATCAGTGTCTTAATCTAGTAATTTCTAGTCTTCAGAACAAAAAATAGAAGGAAGGAAGGAAAAAAGGAAGGAGAGAGAGAGAAAGAAAGAAAGAGAGAAAGAAAAAAAGAAAGAAAGAGAGAGAGAAAATTATTTGATTTGTGTCTTGTTTCTAAACTGTTATGGATTGAAAACTGGTGGTCAACTTAATGCCAGCTGTATTACATCAGCAGGGCACTGGGAGTAGATGTTCCACCTGAGGAATGTTGCCAGCATAAATAGAGATGTGGAGGAGGAGAAACTATTCACATTAGTTGCATTAAGGCATTGAGGTCTTGAGGTGTTATGGGTTCTCGTATGAGTTGCTGTTTGAGCCATTGGTTCTCCTGGAGAAGCTCTGGTCTTCACATCGAGCCACTGCTTCCTGGCTCCGGAGGGGAAAACATGTGCTGCTTGGTCTCCAGGATGAACTCGTCACGCTGGCTTCCTGGCATGTACTCAACTGTGCTTGTCGTTGGAGGAGCTCGGGGCCTCTGTGTCACTGAGGATGGCCGTGGTGCTTTTCAGGACAGCCCCAGAGTTGCTGTAAGTGTGACTTTTCGGCTCCAGCGTAGAGCCCTCAACCTACCAGCACAGCTCCTTCACCCTGCTGGTATAGACTAGACTTTCTGGCTTCCACCGCTGACCTTTGGGCCTTCCCAGCACGGATCGGTAAAAGAGACTGGCATGTGTCCTTTTTGTGGGCTCTAGGCTTCCATGTGGACTCGTGGGAGGCATTGTCGTGAGCACTGAGTCTTTATCTGGACTCATGTGGGACACTGCTTTGGGATTCAGGCCTTTGGCTGAATATTCTGTCTTTAGTGATGTGGATAGATTTCCTGCCTTTTCTTGTGTTAAGCTTGGGTGACATCATAAAAATCATATTGTAAACTCCATGTCCTTATTCTAATTGTTCTCTGTATAACCCAGGACTATAACATAAGCCATCTAGTTCCTGGTATTTTATTACAATAGATCAAAATGAGCTAAGACAGAGAGACTATCAATAATTTATGACATCTTTGTTATTAAAATTTTTTCTGTTATTTCATCTGTAGAAGTTTTTAGTTTCTATGTAGTCAAATGTACAATATTCCGCTCCTAATAATTTTATGCATTAACACAGCACATTACATTAATTTCAGTATTGTCATGGTTTATGTCAGTGGCCCCCAAGCCTCATTCAATAATGTATTTGTGATTGGTTCATTGTCTAGCGCTCAGATTGGTGGTGTGAGTGCCACACTGGCCTGGGGGTGGAGCCAGGAAAGGATGTAACTGTGGGAATACGGTGTGTCTGCTCTCTCCCTCTTGCGGGTTTCCCTTGCTGTTTGCAGTTGCCATGAACTGTGGCCCCACCACACCCCCCTGCCTTGGAGCCAACTGAGTATGGACTGAAACCTCCAAGAGCTGTAAGAAATAAACTTTTCCTTCTTTGATGTTGGGCATTGGGTATTTTATCTCAGCAACAAAAGTGAAAAGTAACCAAGACGCATATCTAAGGTGAAGTGCTAACTTCATCACCCAAAATAACCCATGGTTCCAGCAGTACTTACTAGATAACCCTTCCTACTAACCTGTGCTATCAACAATACCATGACTACATTTTTGTACATTAAAAAGTCTATTTCTAGACTTTATGTAATTCTGCTTCATTGATCTATTTTTTAAAATTTTATTTGTGTATTTATTTTGGTCTTTTTGAGACAAAGTGTTACTATACAGTTTAGGCTGCCCTTGAGATCACTTTGTAGAGCAGTCTGGTCTCAAACTTGCAATGATCCTCCTGCCTCAACTTCTGGAGTGCTGGAATTATAGGCGTGCAGCACCGCACGGGGCTTGATCTATCATTTATTACAATACCTCTGGTATTTTCATTAGTATGGCTTTGTAATAATTTTAATAACAATCTGGCAGGATATATTCACATTTTATTACTTTTAGTTTTCTTGAGAATCTGAAAGCTAGGTGTATACATATTTTCTCCAGAAAGGTGTTTGGGAGTCTTTTTAGTGACTCTGATAGACTCAAAAGAAAGATACATTAAGATACAGGGACTAGGGGATCCCCAAGGAAACGGCCAGAGGCCATACAGCGAATGTCTTGGTTAGCAAGTCCTGATTATTCACACGAGAGACCAAATAGCTCTTGAGTTTGTTTTTTTTTTTTTTCCCATTAAGTTTTTAATTTTCTTAGCACACTGATTAGGACCTCTAGGATTGTGCAATGCTTTATTTTTATTTTTAACAGACTTTATTTTTAGGGCAATTTGAGACTGTGAAACTGAGCAAAAAATAGAGATTTCCCTTAGACTCCCTCCTGCTACACATGCACAGGCTCAGTACCTCCCCGCCAAGGGGACGTATCTGTTCCAACTGGTGGACCCACATTCACACTACGTTATTACTGAGAGTCTGTAGTGTATATTAGGATTCACTTTGCTCAAATCAGTGATTCTGATTTTTTTAGTTTGCTTTGGTGGTCTTATTGATTTTTTTTCTTTTTTTTGAGGGGGGTGATGGGAATTGAACTAAGGGTCCTAGACATGCTAAGCTAGTGCTCTGTCACTGAGCTATATTCTCAGTCCTAGTGAATCTTCCTTAAATATGAGGAAAACAGCAGAGAATCCCAGGTAGTTGAGAAAAGCATTTTACATGAAAAAGTGTGTAGGGGCGGGGGATTTAGCTCAGCGGCATAAGCGCCTGCCTTGCAAGTGCGCCCTCGAGAGTTCGATCCCTGATACCAAAGAAATAATAATAATAAATAAAAAATAAAAAAGAGTGTGTAGTAAACAAAACATTTCTAGAGGAAAAAGAAAGTTTGCCTGAAGAACACTTATTTTATTTTATTTTATATTTTATTTTATTTTATTTTATTTGTAGTGGGGACTGAACTTAGGACCTTACACTTGCCAGGTGGGTACTTATGCTGCTGAGCTATATCCCTGGCAAGAACACTTTTTAAAATTATCATTGCTTTATTCAGAGGAGTGAGAGTATTGAATTCATGAAATAAGAAAAAAGGGTCAGAGATTATAGGGGTTGATTGATTGTATCAACTTGAGACATTTAGAAGCTTAATTAAATGGGTTTAACAACTCTACACCCAAGGGTGTAGAAGACCCACCCTAGGGTGGCTCATCACCTGGAGGTATAAAAGGGAAGGAGGAAAGACAAAAGCATTCCAGTTTTTGGAGAAGCTCCAGGGCTTTGGTTTGGACATAGTCTCCTAGCTTCCAGTGTAGACTCTTTTAGCTTCCCAGCATAGACTCTTCAGCCTTCCATTGTAGAGCATTCAGCCCTCTGTTGCAGACAGAAGGTGTGGTGTGCTGGTGTGGATTTGCACGAAACAATAGGATGAACTCCAAACCTTGGATTGAATCCTTCGGCCTCCAGCATGTAGACACCCCTCTGCAAGCTTCCTCATCAGACTCTGTGTCTGACCATCATAAGCCAATTTTGTCATTTCTTATGCATTTGTATATCTCATGTTATATCTGTTTTCTCTAGTAAAACCTTGACTAATGCAGAGATATAGCTCAGTGGCACAGCACCTGCTTGGCAAGCATGAGGTCCTAAATTCAATTCCCAATAACAAAAGGAAAAAAAAAAAAGGTTTTAAAAAAAAACACTGGCTGAGAACAAAAACCAAATGATTGCAAAGGAAAAACATGAAAGAATTGAAAACTTCAGTAGAATGACTGAAAGGCAATTCAGCAACTTCTCCAAAAACTATAGTAAAAGATAAAAATAGAAAGATTTTTTAAAAGTCAGAGGACCAGGAGGTCCTCAAATAGGAGTTCTAGAAAAGAGGAACAGAAAAAGCAATGTAAGTAATCAAAGAAAATTCAGTACTTTGTAGGTTGAGAGAGACACTGATTGCCCAACCCACTGAATGAGTATAGGTTCACGCTATTGAAGAATTCCAGAACACTAGACAAAGACCTGTGCCTACAAGTTTCCAGAGAAAATATAATGCCGTACTCTCAAGAATCAGAGTGACGTTAGACTTTCCAACAACACTGGAAGCTACAAGACAATGGAAGAACACCCTCAAAATTTCAACAAAATTTTCAACCTGGAATTCTATAGTTAGGCCTGCAATTGTTTTAATAATAGCATTCCTTGAAGATTTCAGCAAACTTGCCTATAAAGCCAACTGGACCCAGTGCCTTTTTAATGTCATTCTTCAAAATTTTTATCACAGTCTTCAATCACAATTTGTCTACTCAAATTTCCTTCACCATGAATTTAATTTAGTAATTTATATTTCCTCACCCAAAAAAAAAAGTCTGTTGGAATTAAGGATTCAGTCAGCCTTATCTAAGTACATCATATATCCTCATTTTGTTTATACTTCAACTTTATAAAAGCCCTAAACAAAATTGTTTCTTGGCTTCTGTGTGTGCCATGTGGATATGTTTTGTAATCAGGATTATGCTAGTTTGGACATATAATTGGAAAGCTTTCCAATTAAACCCCTTGAGCCTTTTACAAGGGAGTTGCTACTAAGCACGAGTTTATGTAACTGGGAATTAGTGCAATAAAAGCGACAAATCTGACACCTGCTCTTAAATCTGCAATTAAATGTCATCATGTCCACTTCAGCTCATTGACCCAACTGACAAGAACCATCCTTTTAAATCTGGATTCTGTCATCCAGAGTATTAGTCACTCCTAGTTTTAATTGATTGATGTTCAGTTGATAAACCCAAGAAGCTTAATGCAACTAAATGGCATTCCTTGGTGGAGATGATTCTGATTCCTCAGCCCAGATGTTGAAGGTTTTGGTAAACTGCCAATACTATTTCTAAACTGATATCTCCCTTTCTCCACCTCACTCCCATGATAGGAGGCTGCAAAGCATTCAGTACTGTTGGAGACCTGGTTATTCACTGAGTTTAGGTTATCTCTATCGTCCAGGTCAAGATGACCCAGAGGAATTTCTAAAGCCAGAAGCAGGAACTCTCTAGAGGAGAGAAGATGAGTCCCAGGAGGCAGAATGAGAGCTGGTTGATTTAGGAAACCAAATCCAGCACAGGATCTATAATACTTCCAAGTAGAACTGCCTAGGAATGCATGCACCAGGAAAATGGGTTCATTAGAGTCTGTAGAATTAAATTGAACAGAAATCAGAGATTCTGACAGAACTCAGAAAGAACCTTTAGGATTAGAGGTGCAGTGCCAGGTTTTACCCATGGAAAGAGCAGCCTCAGTTCATGATGCTCCATCTCTGCCAAGGGCAGAGGGTAGTATGCCAGAGAGCCCATGATGGCTTCCCAGGAGGCTCTAGAGTGACCTCCGAAGGACAAAGAAGGTAACAGCAAGGTGTTTCAGAGTCAGACACACCTGAAACAGAGATAATGAGGGAACAGAACCAAGACCAAGACAGAACTCTTACCAGCCAGGCCACAACATGGAAAAGACTTTTGACATTATTTTCAAATGAGGGCATGCATGCAATAGTATTTCAACATGTATGTTTCAAATAATTCAATATTCACATGTGAAATGTACCAACACTTTTGCAACTCTGTTTATACAATTCCTTACTATTTAGTATACCAAGAACCTAAAAAATGAAAAAAGCCCAAGCTTTGAAACATCTGAACATTTTTAAAAAGAATTTAAAAAGTGGACGATGATTTTGACATTCTGGGTTCCTAGATTTCACTCACTAGATCAAGAGCTCCCTGAGAAAGACTTCTTTCACAGAAGTTTGGCAATTTTGAAGAAAACAGTATGGAACAGAATGCTTTTTTTCAGCACTTTGTATTCTTTAACTTCATTCTCTATATACTCTGTTAAGAATCATAAATTTCAGCTTTTACTATGTTGTTAAATAAAGTTATAACATAGCTGTGAAGGGGTAAAGTTAAAAAATAAAATAAAATAAAGAGCTCCCTGAGAGCCTGGACTATATAGCCCCAGTGCTCAGAATCAAACTCTAGACAAAACACCCATTTTCTGACCTGGGAAAATGGGTTCACTGAAGTTTGAGGTCTTGATTTGAACTCATTTCAGAGCTGAGGATACTTGGGTAACATGCACAAGAACCTGGGTTTGATCAGCATTGGAAAAAAAAAGAATTGTTTTGTTGGTGGGTTTTTGTTGCTTTGTTTGGGTTTTTGTGGGCTTTGTTTTATTTTGTTTTGATATTTGTTTTGGGGGGGCAGGGCCTTGCTACATGGTTCAGGCTGGCTTTGAACTGACAATGATCCTCCTGCCTCAGCCTCCCAAGGGCTGGGATTACAGGCCTGCACCACCATGCCCAGCCACTTCTTTTTTCTTTCTTTCTTTCTTTCTTTCTTTCTTTCTTTCTTTTTTTTTTTTTTTTGAACATTTTATAATTATTTTTTCAAATCAACCTAAGCCCCGAGAAAATATATTCAAAAATAAAAGTAACTTAAGTAAGTACTATGTGATAACCAATTGTGCCACTGGAGCTCTAAAAGTATGAAAATATTATGCTAAGTAAAGGAAGACAGTCATAAAGACCAAATATTGTATGATTTCATTTGCATTAAATGTCTAGAACAAAAAAAAATCTATGTAGACAGAAAGTAGATTAGTGGTTACCTAGGGCTGGAGCTTGGGGGGAAATGGAAAGTGACTGCTAATGGGCCCAGGCTTTTTTTCTGGGCCAGTGAAATGCTTTAAAATTGATTGTGCTAATGGCTGCACAGCTCTGTGCATGTACTAAGGACCATTAAATTGCATACGCTATAAATAGTGAATTGTATGGTATGTGAATTATGTCTCATCAAAGCTATAATTTTAAATGAAAGCAAAACAGACATTTTCAAACAAGGAAAAACTAAAGGAATTCATTGCCAGCAGACCTGCACTACAAGATATGTTAAAGAAAGCTCTTCAGCAGACATAACATGATACAAATGGAAATTTGAATCTATACGAATGAATGAAGAGAGCAAAAATGGTAAATATGTGAGTAAAAATAAGGCACTTTTCAAAATCTCATTAAAATATAATTGACTTTTTGAAGAAAAATCATTATATTACAACATTTAACTTATGTAGAAATAAAGTATATGACAGCAATAGTTCTTAGCCCAACAGCAAGAGAATGGCAATATACTATGATAAGGTTCTTATACGGTTAACATTATATGCAGATAGACTATGATAATAATGTCATAACCCCAAAAGAAAACACTTTTAAGATTTTTGAAAGATATAGATTGCAAACCAATAGAAAAGATAAAACAATCTCAGGGCTCTTACTTTAAGAACCTCAGGACCAGAAAGATGACATGATAGTGAGTTCTCTTGATTTTCTTTGAGCTTCAAAAATCCCGGGTTTGGAGGTGAAAAGATAGAACCAACAGGTGTAGAGCTTCCCCACTCACCAAATCATCCAAAATAATCTTGGTCCCTCTAGCTAAAATACAAGGAAAGGGACAGTCCAGCAAGACAGAAAACTTTTATATAACAACTTTATTCTAGTCAAAACAAAACAATACAAAAACCCCATACAAGTCATAGTGTTATACCTATGTACATTTGTACATAATACTGTATAATGTGACCAAATGTCCACCTATACTAGCAAAGGCTAAGTGGGGAGCTTGGATTTTTTTCCACCCTCATAAGGCTCTAAGGTGCACCAAACACCCCTGTCAGGATGATGTAGAGAAAACCAAGTAAGGAGCCAGGAAATATGTCTGACATACTTTTTATTTATTTATTTGTCTGTCTGTCTTTTTGAGATAGGGTCTCACTATGCAGTTCAGGCTGACCTTGAGCTCACTTTGTAGACCAGGCTGGTTTGAAATTGGCAATGATCCTCTTGCCTCAGCCTTTGGAGTGCTGGGATTATAGGCGTGGACCACCACATCCAGCTTGTCTAAAGGAAGATAGAAAACAGTCCCTGTTTGCAGGTAACACAATTGTCTATCCAAAGAAAAAGACATTTGTACTTCTATTTACTATCAATGGACTTAACGCTGAACTTTAATATACAATAATATTTAAAATTATTGAAAAAAGAGCTGTAAGTATATGTAAAACAGATACAGAATATGTACACTTAAAAAACTACACAACGCTAAAGAAATTTTTTTAAAACCACATTCATTGATTGGGAGATTTTACATAGCAAAAATGATAATTTTTCCTAAATTGACATTCAGGGTTAGGAAAAGTCATATCAAAATTCCAATAAGTCTTTTTTAAAATTTTTTAAGTCTTTTTAAACTTATTGGCACGGTTACTCTAAAATTTATATGGGAAGGCAAATAAAAAGAAAATATTATGAATAACCTCATGTCAATAAATTTACATAAGAAGATCAAGTTTCCTAAAAGATATAACTAGCCAGTGCTAATATTATAGGCAACAGAGTTAGACAGAAATTATTGCACAGTGAGAGAAGGACTGGCTCTTAAGGAAATCAGCATGAAAAGAAAGACATCAATATTGAGGCTGGAGGTGCATCTAATGAAGGCCAGATCTCCAGATAAAGACACAAGGGCCAGGTCTACATGCCTCCCTAAGGGATAAACAGTAACTTGAGATCATACTATAATCAGAACTACCTGGTCCAAGCAGTCCAGATAGGCACCAGTCATCCAGGCAGGTGACTATAGCCTCTGGACCCATGCTTTCATCCCTTCCCCAAAACACCTTTGTCCTTACCGTGTACTCCTGCTGCATGACTCATTTCCCTTTTGGATCAATATTAGCTAAATAGTTATGCTTATAATCCTGCAGGTTGTTAGTAGTTTGACCCAAATTGTACCCACAGAGTGGCTTTGCTGTACAAATTACTACTGATCAAAGACCTTGGTAGCCACACTCTTTGGGATCTCTTCTGGAAATCAAGGAGCTGTTCTTCACTCCTTATTTCTGTGTGTGTGTGTGTGTGGTTTTTTGAGATAGTGTCTTACTCTGAAGTTCAGGCTTGCTTTGAGCTCACTTTGTAGCCCAGGTTGGTCTTGAACTTGGAACAATCCTCCTGCCTCAGCCTCCCCAGTGCTGGGATTACAGGTATGAGCCACCACATCTGTCCACTCCTTATTTCCAATGAAAACTCTTCTAACTTCTTCCTTTGGTTGCCAGCTACATTCCTTGATGTTATGGGACCATGAATTCAGCACATTTGACCACGAATTCAGCACATTTGACATCTAACAGATCAGGAGTTATATTTTTCCTTTATTGTTCATTCAAGAAGAACAGCGCTTTATTTATTTAAAACAACATCAACAACAATAAACAGTTTGTAGTTTAAGATTTTTGCACAAAGAAAACTCCAGACAAAGGTGATGTCACTGGTGAATTCTACCAAATATGTAAGGCAGAATTTTAACATTTCTATGCAGACTCTTCCAGAAAATAAAAATCATATATCCTAAACCAGTTTATGAGGCAATCATTAGTCTAATGAAAATAACAGATAAAAAATCTTCAAAAAAGAAGAAATAGAGGTCAGACTTGGTAGCACATACCTGTAATTTTTTAAAATGTTGATTTCCCTGAAGTTGATTTATAGATTAAATGCAATCACAATAAAACTCTCAGCAAGATTTTGGGTAGAAATTGACCTAGATAAAGAACAAGTTTTGAGCACATATGTTACTTGTTTTTAAGGTTTACTGTAAAGCTTCTATAATCAAGAAGTCATGGTATCAACATAAGGAGAGATACATAGAGCAACAGAACAGAATAGAATCTGGAAGTAGACCCACACACATATGTAAATTGATTTTTTTTTGCAAAGTTGCCACTGTAAATCAGTATAGAGAGGATTTTTTTTTAAGTCAAATGGCATTGAAACAATTGACTTGGGGGGAAAATGAATGCTGGTCCTTCACATATTTGGAGTTTCATATGTCTCACTTATCTATATGTCATATTCTTTTCCTTAATTGGGAACTTTTCTGCCATAACATCTGTGAACAGGTTTTTTATGTTGTTTATGCCATCTCCTGCTTTTTCGTTGATTCCAATCAATCTTACATTATTCTTCTTGCATTATCTAGCAGCTACTGAATTGATTTCTTATGGTCCCTTGCTATTTTTAAGAAATCTTTCTATTCATGATTGCTAATTGCAATCCTGTCTTCTTATTTGAAAAATCTGTCATCACATTGACTCATTCTGCTGTGTATAATTCAATGGAATTTTTTTTTAATTTTTTTTTTTATCCATACCAAGGATCAAACTCACGACTGTGTGCTTGCAAGGCAGGCATTTATGCTGCTGAGCTAAATCCCCAGCCTTTCAATGGAATTTTTAAACTCCTGGATATCTGTTTGAATCTGTTTCTTGGATTCTATTTCTTTCCTATGTTGGGCTTTCATGGTTTCCAGCATTTCCTAAGCTCCCTCTATTTATTTATTTTTTATCTGTATCTGCTCAAGTCACTAAGCATGTCTTTCATGATGGTCACCATCTTTACAGTTATCAGAGAAATTATTTCTGATTTTTTTTCTAGAGCTTCATTCATCTGCTTTGTTACTTCTGCTGTTTCCATTTCAGAGAATCCAGGTAGGTGACTCTCAGGTTGCTCCTCCTCATTGCCCCCTGGGTTTGCCTTTGGTGAGTTGGAAATCTGGGGTTGCATCTTGTTTAAGGGTCTTTTCAGTTTCTGGGGGTTTGTTTGTTTGTTTGTTTGTTTGTTTAATTCCTGGGTTGATGTTTATAAATTGCCTATGAGGCATAACTTTATTGCTAGTATTTGGTACCCTTAGGAGATAACTACTTCTCAGAGGTGTCTTCCAGCTGTAGCTGGCTTCTGAGTTGTGTGTCTGCTGCAAGATCCTACCTCTTCAATTTATTGGGGATAAGAAGATGCTGCCTACTTGGCCCAGTCACTGATTCTTTGGCACTGGCTTGTCATATTTTTTATGACCCTTAAGCAATATCAGTCTTGGTATACAAGGAAGAACAACTATTAGAACTATTATGTCACCTTAAAATGGTACAATCAGCAATAGCAATAGCATGAAACACAGCCCAGAAAATGAAAAACTGAGCTGGGCATGGTAGCACATGCCATGATCCTAGCACTTGGGAGGCCAAGGCAAAAAGATCACTGCAAGTTCTAGGCAAGCCTGGGTTACAAAGTGAGTTCAAGACTAGCCTGAACTACATAGCAGGACCCTGCTTCAAAAAAAAAAAAAACAAGAAGGCAGCAGCCGGCCCTGCCCCAGCGTGCACTCCAGCAGCCATCAAGAGACACTGACCACAGATAGCCAGCATGGGCTGAGAAGAACAGCAGCCTGCCCTGCACAAGCCCACCCAGTGCCCACCAATGGATACTGTAGCCACACTGGCCAGCAGAACCCAGGAGAACCAAACAGCCATGCTCTGGAGAAATTGTAGCCAACACAGGAAGTGCCTGGAACCTGACTGCCCAAGAAAATGTCAAGACGAAGAAGCAAAAGGCAGACCCTGGACCCCAACCCAAGCAGATCAAGTCCAGGAGATTAAAACATGGAAGTGATCTGGAGTCACACAACTGAAGTTTTTGAAGTGAAGGCAACAGAAGTAAAGAGACAACTTTATGAGGCTATAAAAGAAATTAGAACAGATATACTATCTCAGGTAAAAGAGGAAAAATATAATAAACAAATTACTAAGCATCTCTAAAGAAGACATAGATTAAAAAAATAGAAGATCATAGGAAAATGAGGGAAACCATGAATGAACAATATAAAAGTGATTTAGAATGCATGAAACAGATTCGAAGAGATGTCCAAGAAATTAAAAACTCCATTGAAAGTTGGCAAAAGTGCTCATAAGAAACTGAAGACAGACTTTCAGACCTTGAAAACAGATATGCAGCTTGTGATCATGAAAGGAAAGATCTCTTAAGAATAACAAGGAGGGGCTGGAGATTTAGCTCAGTGGCATAAGCACCTGCCTGGCAAGCACAAGGTCATGAGTTCAATCCCTGGTACCACAAAAAAAAAAAAAAAGAATAACAAGGAACTAGGAAATAAAAATTCAATGACTGCAAGATGATGCAAAGCAAAAATAATTGAAGAATAATAGGTGTCAGTGAAAAAGCAGGGAACAACACAAGTGGCATTAAAATTCTATTTACAGAAGTAATAGCAAAAAACTTCCCAAACATGGGAAAAGGACCTGATGTACAGATAAGTGATGCAGATAGAACTCCAGCTAGCCATAACCAAAATAAATCTCACCCAGACATATAATAATCAAGATTCCAGAAATTCAACACAAGAACAGAATAGTAAAAGCTGTTAGAGAAAAGAAACAGATCACTTATAAAGGAAAACTCATCAGAATCATGACAGACTTCTCAACACAAACCATCAAATCAAGAAGAGCTTGGAGTGAAATCTTTCAAGTCCTGAAAGAAAATAACTTTCAACCCAGATTGATGTACCCTGCAAAACTATCTTTCAAAATTAATGGAGAAACAAGATACTTCCATGACAAAGAACAACCAAAGGAATTCATGGCCACCAAACCAACCCTACAAAGAATACTGAAGGACATTCTAGAGAGAGATTTAAAAAAAAAAAAGACCACAGTATCAGAAACAGTGGCTGAGAGGGATCACGGAGTAGGGCAGACAATTGAATGGAGGGGAAAAGTAGACATCCCATGGCAGGAAAATAGCATGGCAGAGATGAGCCAGTGCATGTTGGCCATAACCAGTAGTGTAGATGGCCTCAATTCACCAATAAAAAGAAACAGGCAGAGTGGATCAGGAGACAGGATCCATCAATATCCTTTATTCAAGAAACACATTTAATTTGAAAGAAAATTCATAGACTAAAAGTCAAAGGAGAGAAAATAATGCTCTATGTGACAAGGAACCCATCAACTGCAAAATGGATAAGAAAGATATGGCATATCAATACAATGGAAAGCTACTCAGCTGTAAAGAAAGATAACCTTAAGGCTCTTGTAGGTAAATGGACACAACTTGAGATCATGCTCATGAGTAAAATGGTTCAGAATCACATGGGTAAACATTGTGCTGTCTCCCTAGTATAAAAAACTAAAAAAGTTAGTGGGATCCAGAAGAGAAGAAGACAAGATGGCCGATCAGTGAGCAACAAAATACAGAGCCTCCCAGGAGAAACAACTCATAGGTCAGAATAAAACACCCTGGATAAACCCAGATAGAGAGAGAGAGATCCTCTTGACACAGGAAAAAATAAAAATGTAAAAAAGCTCGTCAAATATGTTGGGACTACAACTGAAACAGCTAGAAATTACAGGACAGTGTGTTTTCGTTCGCAGCGACCTGCCAAGTTTGCAAAGGCCTGAATCCGCGGCAGCTGGCAGAGCCACCCAAACTCATTCCTGCCGCCACTCACGGGAAACACAGCAGCACTGAAGTTGGGGGTTGGTGAGCCCAATGGAGAGCCGAGCCAGCAAAGAGACCTTCATTAATCCATGGTCAGTGCTGGGATTGGGACTCCCCACACACACAGGAAGGGCACGATCAAATGGGTGACATGTTGGAATCTGGCAGGAGGAGCCTGAACTGGGAGCAACAGTGACTTCAGTTGGTTCCTCCCTCCCCAAAGCAGATTCGTGGGATTTGCTTGGACTGGGCCACACCCCTGGCCGGGACCCAATGAGCCATCCCAAATCGATTCCCCGCGCCTAGCAAGCACTAACTGGGGGAAGGCCTCTGCAGTTTGGTTGGCCCAGTAGGGAGGGGCAGGCATAGGCAGCCGCTGCTTATACCTCAGTGATAAGAGCAGTCAGGAGAGGGTGGAGATCCCTCGCCAGCATGCTTTGGAGGAAACGTGGCCAACAGGGAAGGGGACTGGGACCTGCACTGTAACCTGTGTGGAGGAAGCCAGGACCATGACAGGAGAGAGAGGCAGGAGGAGGCCCCCAGCTCAGAACCCTGAGAGCCCTGATCCAGGAAAGGGAAAAACAAAGGAGACTGAGGGCAGCAAACACACAACAGCAAACATGGCTTCAATGGACATTAAAAGATGTCTTCAGAATCTTGTAGATGAGCTCAAAACTGAAATATTAAATCAGGTAAAGCAAGATATGAATAGAGTAATAAAAGAAATGCTCTCAGGAAGCATCTCTCAGGAAGATACAGACAAAAGAAGGGAGGAACACAAAAAAGGAGAGAAACATTCGATAAAGAATATAAAGAAAATATAGAATACATGAAGCAGATTCAAAGAGACTACCAGGAAATTAAAAACTCCATTGAAAGCTGGCAAAACACCTTAAAAGAAACTAAGGATGGACTATCAAAACTTTAAGTTTGCAATGTGTGATCATGAAAGGAAAGATCTCTTAAAAATAACAAGGAAACAGGCAGTAACAATACAAAAGCTAGAAGATGACAAGAGAATCTACAATTTAAGAATAAGAAATGTGAACAAAGAAGCAGGAATACATACAGGTGAATTACAAAGGCTATTCACGGAAATAATTAAGGAAAACTTCCCAAGCATGGGAAAAAGAAAATGACATTTGGTTATGTGAGGCATACAGAACTCCAGCCACCTACAATCAAAACAGATCTACACCCAGACATATAATAATCAAGATACCAGAAATTCAATATAAAAACAGAATATTAAAAGCCGTCAGAGAAAAGAAACAGATTACCTATAAAGGTAAGCCCATCAAGATCACAGCTGACTTCTCGACACAGACCATCAGATCAAGAAGAGCTTGGAGTGAAGTATTCAATGCCCTGAAAGAAAATAACCTCCAGCCCAGATTGATGTACCCTGCAAAACTGTCACTAGAAATTAATGGAGAAAGAAGACGTTTCTATGACAAAGAGGAACTGGGTGAGTTTGTGACCATCAATCCAACCCTACAGAGAATACTGAAGGACATTCTAGAGAGAGAGAGAAAAAAATACCAGCATTTTAGGAACAGTGGCAGAAAGGCCTCAATGAGTGGGGCAGGCAGTAGAAAGAAGGAGAAAACTAAACAAAGGTAGAAAAATAGCATGGCAGAAATGAGGCAGAGAAGGATAACTAGAAACTCTAACATAGATGGCCTTGATACACTATATTGTTAATAGTGAACCAGGATTTAAAACCCACATTACTCACACTACTCTGCTTAGATGTATTATATTCTGTTCCAGTCATTCTACCTGTACTAGATTTGAGGGTACAAACAGTAATCCTGAAAATAACAGGATATAGTATGGTAATCATCCTTAATTTCCTATTAAGTCAATCTAAAGCTCTGTAAAACCTACATGGTTTTACCATGACTGATTGTAATCGAATCTAGTTTGCTGGATCACTGTTTTGTATTGATAGATTGTATTCAAAGCTATTATGATTAATAGTATCAAGTCTGAGAATATAGGCAACTGCACTGAAGATGACAAAAATCACTAGAATATCCACTCTAGTTTGATTATTACCTGCCTTTGAAGTTTTATACTGTCTACAATGCTTTATTTTTACTAATATTGTTATGTACTGCTATATTCAATTATATTGCTATATTCATTTATGCCTGATGATATAGGCAATTCTATTGAAGATAATAAGAAACAACACAGCAATCATTGTAGATCACCTCGTACTGTGGTTTTATACAACTTTTTGGTTTCATGTTTTTATAGGAATTTGTTTTGTTTTGTCTTACTAAGTTTTGTTTTTCCCTCTAATGTAGAAAGAATAGAAATACATGTAGAGACTCATGTATGCGTAGCTGTTTACACTCTCACTGTTTGACTATCTACTTTGTATGCTTTAATTTTGTAACTTGAACAATTATTTCTAAGAGGACAATATGTAATTTATCAACTAGTAATTTCTTATTGTTTATCTTTTTTCTGAAATTCTGTATTATCTCTACCCTTTACATGTTTTTTTTTCTCTTTAAATAAAAATTTTTTTAAAAAAAGAGTTAGTGGGATCCAAAACACACAACAGAAGTTGTGAAGGTGAAAGGGGAGATGTCTACAGGGGGAAGGCAGTGGCCATTGTTAATCTATATCCTGTTTTGAAACCTGTATTGTTTTCATTGTTCTGTTTAGCTTGACTTTATTGCTTTGTTTTGTTTGATTTTTTTCATATTTGATGACGTGGACAGCTATTTTTAAAATAACAAAATGTATTATAGTAGCCATTATTGATTTCCTATCATCCAGTTTTGAAGCCCTGTATTGCTTTGTTTTCTTTTGATTGATTTTATTCTATTTTGTTTTGTTTGATTTTATTATGTCTGATGGTATAAGCAGCTACTTTGAAGATAACAAGATGCTTTATGGTAGCCACTGTTGTACTCCTATTGTCTTGTTTTGAAGTCCTGTATTGCTTTCATTGTTTTGTTTTGACTGGTTTTATTCTGTTCTGTTTTGTTTCACTTTATTACACCTAATGGTATGGGTAGTTATTTTAAAGATAACAAAAAGCATTTTGGTAGCCATTATTGATTTCCTTTTATCTTGTTTTGAAGCTTTGTATCATGTTCACTGTTTTCATTAACTATTCTATTTTGCTTTGATTTTATTATGTCTGATGGTATAAACAACTACTTTGAAGATAACAAAATGCATTATAGTAGCCATTATTGGTTTCCCTTTATCTTGTTTTGAAGCTTTGTATCACATTCATTGTTTTGTTTTGATTAACTCTTCTATTTTGTTTTGATTTTATTATGTCTGATGCTATAAATAGCTAATTTGAAGATAAAAAAATGCATTATAGTAGCCATTGTTGGTTCCCTTTAATTTGACTTGAAGTCTTGTATCATGTTCATTGTTTTGTTTTGATTATCTGTATTGTTTTATTTCTTTTGATTTTATTCTCTTTAAAATAAAAAAGATAAAAAAAGAAAATGACAAACTGAGGTAGTTTTAATTTGCTACCTTTAACCATACAAACTACATTTGTGGTTATATCACAAAATCTCAAATGAACCAGAAAATTGTATGTAGTGTTTAAGCACTCAGGGGAGCAATTTTACCCTCAGGTGAGAAATTTTAAAAGGGCTTAGGGGAAAAATAGAGAAATAGAAGACATGGAAGAGATTAGAAGCACAGTTGGAGGACAAAGAAAAAAATCTCACAAACCGTGGGCAACTGGTGAAGAAGACAGGAGGGAAAAAGGGAAGAAAGAAAGAAAAACAAGAACAGAATAGAAAAAAATACCTCCTAGAAATTGTGTTTACACTCATATAAAAACAAGAACAAACAATAACAGCAAACAAAAAGAAAAAAAAGAAGAGAGAGCAAGAAAGAGAGAGAGATGGAGCCAAGGAGATAATTCAGTGGCACAGCACCTGTCTGGCAAATGCAAGGTCCTGAGTTCGATTCCTGATACAAACAAACACCAAACAGAGAGAGAGAAAGAAAAAAAAGAAGAAAGTTTTTTTTAAAAGTCCACTTCAGGGCATGTCTCTGCTGTCACTGGTAGACAATGTGGGCAGACAGAGTCCAGATCCAAACTGATTAATCCCAGAAAGCCAGACATAGCTCCAGTGCAGGGTAGTAGATAATCCCAGCAAACCTGCACATTTGATTACACTGCAGCTCAGGCTGGTTTCTGACTGGGAGGCCTCTGGGGTTGCCAGTAGTCACTGTGGGTCTGCAGGGTCAAATTGTACCTCCCACACAGTGAGTCTGGGGTTCAGAGAGAAAGCATCACCTGCCGCCTTCTCTTTCTTCACTTAAGTCTCTCTCTCCTATCCTCATGGGCTTCAGTTCTCACTTCAGATCCTTCCCGGGTCCTGGGGACCTACTTCCCTCCTTCTCTTTCTCATGTTGCTATATTCCAGCATCTGGACACCAAATCTCAGAGAGGTTCTTTCTCTGTGCTCACCACTCCACCATCTTCCTGGAAGTCCCCAGCCCTTCATATCATGCACAAAACTAACCCAAAATAAATAAAAAACCTAAGCATAAGAGCAAATCATACAAGACTTCTTTAAGTAAAAAAGAGAAATTCTTGAGTTAAGATGTGTGACCTTGGGTTCTCACAACACAAAAACATAAACCATAGAATAAAAATTCATAATGAGGTTTTATCAGAGATAATAACTACAAGATATGAAAAGGTGCTCAATGGTGTTAGTCATTAAGGAAGTACAAGCTGAAATCACAGTGAAGCGCCACTGCAGAGTCTTCTGGAAGTCTAATGAAGGCAGATCATATCAACCACATGGCTAAATCTCAAAAGCCTGCTGAGTGAAAAAAAGTCAAACACAAAAGACAACATACTCGATCCCCAGTACCAAAAACAAACAAACAAAAAAAAAGACAACATACATAAGACTTCATCCATATGAAATTCAGGGTTGTTATGAGGATTAAATGGGAATTACATGGAATGACTTCTAAAGAGCAGCCTCTTGCCCATCAGAGAGCTCAGTAATTTTCAGCTGTATGTAGTAATAACTGTTATTGAGGCAGACTCTGCTAGGGTTCAACCATATCATGTTGTCTTCTTTTTCCTGGACACACTAATGGACCCCACATATAGACTCCTTTCCTCTCATGAGACTATACAACTAGTTCCCAACAACAGACTGTGGGTGGAAGTGACACACTAGCTCAAGAAAAAGCAGTTAATGGTGGTTTGTCTTTTCTACATTCTCTCACTTTCCTGGAGGATGGAGAGCATCTGCTGGAGGACTCTGTATCCCTATAAGGTGACAGAACTACCTCCTGACTGAAACCAGAATCCCTGAATGACCTCATGGACCAGAGCAGTCCCCATTGCTCTGGATTTTGAAATCAGCAAAAATCAATCCTTCATTGTGTTAAGCCATGGAGATGGAGAGTTGGGTTTTTATCTTTGTGCTGTATCATTTGTTTGACTAATTCAATATACCCATATAAGGTGCATCCACATACAAAACCATTCCATCCTTATCCTTCTTAATCTGAACACCATTCCTCAAAAATCCTACTTTATGTCCGGCCCAGGTTCCAACTCTCCTCCATCCTTTCCGGGTCCTGTGCTTGAATCTTAATATTTATATCCTGCTACAATCCTGAGTCTGGAATATCCACTGAACCAAATCCCCACTGACAAGCCAACATTTTAAGTAACACATCTTGATCTCTAGGCAGGGAGAGCTGATAGCATAAACACAACTTGTTATGCTCAGAATCTTGGTGTTTTAAACACTAAGATTGAAACCCCTGCTGTATAAATGACCAGTCATGTGACCTTGGCTTTACAACTCCATCTCTGGGCCTCAGTGTTACCGCCTGAAAGACATAGAAATAGACTTCTTCACAGTATTGCTGTGAAGACTAAACTAGATAAAGGATGTGGAAGGCCTTGCACAACCTCTGACACACACCAATTTCTCAATAGGTCTCAAACTACTTCCCTCATTCTTAAGGACCACCAGAGCCAACCCTGTCTGGACTAAGCCAAGGACTATGAATGGAGGGATGCATGCCTGATTCCAGCAGGGATGACGTGGGCTCATCCTTCTTTCCTGTCACCATAGACATAAACAATAGACCACTTATTGAAAGTACTGTGGCAACCTCCTCTAAATCACATGTTGACAATGACAGCATCAACAGCAACAATCCTGTGCTAACACTTGTTAAACTCTGAGTGTACTGTGCTGTGAACTCCCCATGGCAAAGTCATTTAATTTTCACCACAATTCTATGAGGCACATAGTCTACAAATGAGAAAAATGAGTTTCAGAGAAGTTAAGTAACCTGCTGAAAGTCACACTGCCACCAGGTAGCAGGGCTAGAAAATGAATTTATATATATGTTCCATCTTTCACTGATCAAGTCAACAAGTTGGTTGTGCTGTCTACTCCACACCAGTCCATATGCTGGACCTAAAGACACAAAGATGCAGGGAGACAGTCCACAAGGTACTCAAGAGGAAGTAGATCCTTGATCACAAGCTACAGTGGCACACACAATGGAACCTGTGCAGTGTCAATCCCTCCCCGCCCCCTACCCCCAGCTCCGCTGCCTCTAAGAGCTCAGAACTCCAGAAACAACCCAGAGATGCTTCCTGAAGCCACTGTTTTCCTTGGCCCCTGAGATAGGCGACAATGTGTTCAAAAAGGTGGAAAACAAGACAGAGGTAGGGGTATAAGGGACAGCAGTCCCTGCCCCTTGCCCAGCAACGTGTCTCTGTCATAGTAAAAACAGGGGAGCAGGGGGCTGCCCCTCCACCCGCCCACCAGCCCATCCAAGCCATTGTTCCCTTGTTGTGACAGGGATTCAGCTGGGGCCCGTGGACAGACGGTGGGCTTCCTCCCTGGCTTGCCATGCTTGGACAGCTGGAGGAAACAGGCGGCCAGTGAGCCAGCTCTCCACTCCAACAACAACAGCCTGCCCGCCTGCTGGCGGCCTGTTAGGGGACCGGCCTGGAGCCAGAGAGGCCACCCCACTCCACCCGCACTGGCAAAACATGTTTTCTTGTTTTCTGAGGGGGAGCATGAGGCCCGTATCCATCCTGAGCAAACATGGGAGCTGATAAGCACTAAGGGGCCTGGCTGCCAGGCCACTAGCTGCAGCTGCAGGGAGAGCCAGGGCCCAGGGCCAGAGCCAGACTCACCCAGGTCACTTAAGCCAGCCTGCCTGGTTCAGTCACAGCAAAGGAGCAGAAACTCCTGACTGCTCTGGGCATAAAGGACCCAACCTAAGTCAACTTCTACTGAAAAGAGAAAACCCCAGAAGCTGCCAAATACAATTGCTGACCTCACCAGCACAGCAGGCTAGCCTCTGAGAGCTGCATTGCACCCCTGGGTGCCAGTGCTCGGCCAGCTTCTGTGTCACTCTCCTTGTAGCAACACTATTTTCAGTGCTCTAAAGAAAGTGAGAAGAAAAGGCTGTTGTCTGTCACCTTTTTAAGATGACAAGAGAGGTTCAGAGAAACTAAGGGACTTGCTCAAGTTCAAAGCAACTGATGCACAACTGTGGGATGCAAAGCCACAGCTACTTGACTACCACTACCACTGTACCCATGTTCTTTTCTTCACACTCTGGTCAGTCCCTTCATAATGTAGGGGTCTTGGGTTTATAAAAAGCCATGCTTATATATTCATTTCCTAGAGCTACTATGGGAACTGTTACCAATCTTCCACAGCTGTATCTCATTTTTTTGTAAGAAAGTTTAAAACAAATCCGTTAGGTTAATGTTTCAGTTTGGGCCCCCCCCCCCAAGCAGGGCATAAAGATTTGAGTGCAAAGTGGTTTGTTTAGGGACTGAGTCCAAAAAGCTTCCATAAAGGGTCAGGCATAAGAAAGGGAGGAAACCACTATCAGACGCCTTAGGGAACAGGGACTGTTGTGAAGAACAGGGACTCAATCTCTTTAGGGGCCCCTGGGAGACAGCAGAGAGCAGCACTGTGCCTCAGAGATGCCAGAAAACTATTGTATGGATCCATCTTCAGCCCACCCTCAGGGGGCTGGTCCTGGCACCTTAATTCTCCAAGCTTCCAGACTACCCCATGAGTGGGCCGAACATGCTCCTATAGCCAGGGCAAGTCCTCAGGCAAAAAAGTGCAAGTTCACAGTGTGTGTGGCAACAATCAGTGCCACAGGGACATGAGTGGGACACTGTAGTTGGTTAAACAGGGAGCATCACCCCATTTTTCTCCCTAACCCATACTGTCCCACATGCACACTGTGCATACTGAGACCCTCTTGGCTCCCAGGAAAAAGTTGACTTCTCTCCAAAGGTCACAGCCCCTGAAGCGAACTCCACAGGTTCTGAAGCCCTTTAGGAGACTACAAGTTTGCCATTCCTGCCAATTCTGACCCTGTCCAGAGACAGGGCCTAGCCTCTTGAGTCCTCTTTTCCCTTCCCTTCCCATCTGCAACCTCCCCCTCTGAAAGGTTGAGCCAGTACTTATTTTTCCTCTTCCTAGGGGAAGGTCTTACATTTCCTGTCCCGATGGCATATGACCAATCTCTAAATCCCCTTCATCACATCTCCCTTTAGGTCCAGGGACTCGTGTGCAAAGCAAAAGCCTAAGACCCACCAGGTCAGCACCAGAGTACTGGGAGTGCTCAAGGGAGGCACCATCTGGCATTTCCCTGTACAGATGAAGACAAGCTCTGAAAGTCAAGTGATTTGTCCAACTTTAACATGGCTAGCGGCCTTCTGATTCCAAGTCTCTTGATAGAAGGCAGTGTGCATCTTGCCACTGGAGGTTTTCAATAGATCCAGGAAGGCTGCTCTGACCTCCCTCTGTCCTACCATTTGCATGGGTGCAGGGCTGTACCAGAGTGGGCCACTCCAGGCATAGGCAATAAAGGGGATGCACTGTCTGCAGTAACATGAGAAAGAAGAAGAAGATGACTAAAACCCAGTCTGCTTTTTATTATCACCACATACAACCACTGAGGAGAATATTGTGACTAAGATGTGCCCTCTGAGGTGGGCCGCTCTCACCAACCTGCCAAGCGTAACACCGTACTCCTCACCCTTCTGTAACCATGGCAGCAGTATAAGCTAATCGGTTGCCTTCCTCCCATGGAAGTAGGATGCTGCCTCCGAATCTATCTTCCATGCATTTCTCTAGACAATCACTTGGGCTAGGGTCAGAACTGAGCCCCACACCTCAGAATCCTGGAACCTGGTAGTCTTAGCCCAGGCCCTGTTTGAGAAGTGTTCTTTCCACAGTCTGTTTTCTGGTCAAGGGGTCTAATCAGTACTCCACTCTCTCAAATTTAACCCTATTCCCTACCCCAACCATCTCCGTGATTTCAGCCCTCATTAATATTTTTTTACTGTCCTCAGGTCCATTTTTGTTCTATTGTTATCCAACTACATATCTGCTTCCTGCCCCCAATGCTCTAGCCTGAGAGCCTAACCCAAAGAGGTTTAACTTTCTGTCCATATAACTTCCCTGAAATTAGATGGCTCAGTCTCTCAGGAAGCCCTAACAGGTGATTTCTCACCTGTGCATTTTGTCACCAATCTAACCTTGAACCCACTGGAAAATTCCCTCTGAGAGGCATGGCCTTTAGTGCTTATGGCTATCTGGAGCTACATTATGGATTTGCTGATAGCTTTAGTATCTTCCCCTGCACTGGAAAATGAATTTCCAATAGGCAAAACCCTGGTCCATCTTATTTCTACTGCATCCCCAGTATCCAGTGCAGTGCCTGGGACACAATAGACATTCAGTAGCTATCAGCTAGATGAAGAAATAAAGCCACTTTCCTTATCCCACACTTTGACCTCCTGGGCCCAGATTCATCTGGGCAGCTGTAATGTTAAGAAGATCTGCCTCAGGATCTCAGCCTCTGAGCTCCCTCTGAGCACTCCCATGCTTCAGGACCTCAGGCTCTTCTGCCATCCCATGTTCTGCTGATTGACCTTCTTCCTGTCCCCTCACCAGTCCCTCAGATCTGGATCTTTCTCATCTTTTAAACAAATCAGCAGTCCCAGGGTTGAAAAGCGCAGAGCTAGGACCTAGAAGCCAGACAGCCACAGGACTCTAGGCTGATTACGTAATCTGTCTACCATTGTCTTTTCATTAACAAAATGTTAAGGGTTCTTAGAAAATTAAACAGGGAGATATAATATGCTAGGTACGTAGGGATCACTCAGTGGTGTTTCCCATTATTTATTCTAAGTTGAAAGGCTATAATAAAAGGAAATATTCCAATCCACTTAAAATCTCCCCAAAGTCTTCCAATGATCTCTAGGAAAATGTACAAAACTTATGTTTGCACAGAGCTCAGACTGGAAAATGTTAATCTAAACACCATTCTTCTTTCATTGGTGTTAATACCCGGATTTTTCACCCTGTCCTGTACCTAAAGCCTTTGCAGTTTTCCTCACTTACAAGATCCAGCCCCTGACCTTCTCTGACCAACACAGTGCAGCAAAAGTGACCATGTACCAGCTCTGAGCCAAGGCCTCCAGAGGGCTTGCATTTCATGTCTGCTGTTTTACACCTCCACCATTCTCCAACCTTTCAAACTTAACACAAGAGAATGATACCAGAACAGCCGGCAGGAAGATGAGGACACATGTAGCAGAGTCAGGCCACATCATCCCCCAGCCGAGGCAGTCTAGACCAGTCAATAACTGACCAACACCCAGACCTCTGAATGAGCCTATAAATCTCCCTGCTGTATCCTACTGAAGTTTTACGGTTCTTATACAGCAGAAGCTGACAAATATACTCCCAACCATCAATTGGACCACTGTGCTCCAACCTCTGTATCAATGGCTACCCAGCTTCTGCATCTAGCACCTCCATTAACAGGTTTCTAGTTACCTGCAGAGGAAGCCTGTTCAAAAACTGTGTCCATATTTTGTGTACTTCAACCCTGGGAACAAATTCCTAGATTCACACAAAAATAGTCCAATCTGTCTTATATGCTGATCTGCATGCTCATCTCAGAGTACAGCCAGCCCTTCAAAATCCAATTCAAAATAAATGCTTTTTTTCCTCTCCATTTGTACAAGACAAGAGACTCTGAGCTGTCCAAAGCTTTGTTCTTCCTCACCCCTACACTGACACAGCTGCCAAATGCTAAAGACTCTATTTCCTCAGTCATCACTCTCCATATCTTTGGCCTGAAACCCTCCAAAAGTGGCCTCCTTGCACTAGTTGCACTTCTCCATTCCTCCCTCCGTGTCAGCTGTACTCATCCACTCGTCGTCCAGAGAAAGTCCCTAGCACCTTCTCTTCCAGGAACTAAGAATTAGGAGACAAAAGGCACAGTCCCTACTCTGGAGAAGTTTTATTAGTGGGCAGACTCACCATTCTAGCACAGAGATCTGAGTGATGATAATGACGACGTATCCTTTATTGGGTATCTCCTATATCAAGTACTTGAAATCATACAATACCTACAATCATCCAACAAACGCCTGAGCTTTATTGTACTCATTCTTACAGAGAAGAAAACTAAGGTCCATAAAATTCAAGTGAGTTGGCCAAGCTATATGACATACATGACCCCAAGCCCAAGCTCTTCCTATGCACCAAATCGCCTTTCATGCTGTTACCATGACTCTGCCCTACTGAAATCTACAGCAGCTCCCCACAACCAGCAACATAAAAGCCAATCTCTTTATCATAGACTTTAAGACATCACCTGCTACTATGCTCAC
The DNA here is from genome assembly GCA_004027455.1 of Hydrochoerus hydrochaeris. Lineage (NCBI taxonomy): Eukaryota > Metazoa > Chordata > Mammalia > Rodentia > Hydrochaeridae > Hydrochoerus > Hydrochoerus hydrochaeris. The sequence continues at coordinate 50,364 of PVLA01004588.1, forward strand.
ACCAGGACACCATGCCCTTGGCTTTCCCACACCCCTTGCCTTGTGCTGCTCCCTCAGCCTGGGATGTCCTCCTTCCATAGGACCCAACCCTTTCTCAACACCCAGCTCAGGGGAACCATCTCCAGAAGACTTCTCTTCCAGTGGAACTCTCCTGTGTACCCACAGCACTAGGCCAGGTCCTCTGAGAAGGCCAAGGCCAGTTCCCACAAAAACATAGGGGTCTCGGAAGACACAGACTGAATCAGACCCATCACTACATTTCCTCGATGCATCCTGCACTCAGTAGTTATGGAATTAGACAATTTGGACTGGATTGGACTGGACTAGACTGGATTAGACTGGACTGAATTGGATTGAATTGCTGACAAAATAGGAAAGTGGGCACAATCTTTTTCTTGGAGCATGTTCTATAGGATTAAATTCAGCAGACCCCACTGGGGAACCCCAACTAAGCTAATCTTCTTGTTTTTTGACTGGGGATCTTTCCTGCCCTTACCCAGTCCTTGGTCTCCTGACTCAGCCCAAAGCTCATGGAGAGACCAGTTTCCAGGAGAAGGCAGCAAAGACGGAGGCAAAGACCTCTGCTGAGAGAACTGCTCAGACCCTCTCCAGCCTCCCTGCCTCCCTGTTCCGCCTGCTGCCATGAGCTCACCCTCCAGGTGCAGCAGAACAATGCTGCTCCCTATGCATTTGGGCCTCACTTCCACCCTCAGGAAACCCCTTTGGAGGAAGGAGGACTACATCATGGGCAGCACTAGGCTACCAGAGCAGTTCACCACCTGCTTGACAGCCAGAAGGAAGGAAGCAAACAGCCAGCAATTTGCAGGTGCTTGGGCCCTGACTGGTTCAGCCACATAGCTATGTGACCTTGGGGAAAAGTAGTCAATTAGCTGAGCTTTGGTTTCTTTAGCTGAAATAAGAAAACTTATCCATTGAGACAGTTCAAATGAAAGTATCATTTAGGGGTGGAGCATTCCTCAGATGTAAAATTGTTGTAGAGATCAATTAAGAAATACATCTTGTTCCTAATGCATGGCCCTGAGAAAGACTTCTTGGGTAGGTCACAGTAACTCCTGGGGAACTTTCCCTAAAGGAGGTGGCTCTTTATTTGGTTGAGCTTGGCAGGGTTGTGACCTGCCCAGAAACAGAGACAGGATGGTAGAACAGTGAAGTATTCATTCCAGAAATACAATATTAACTGAGCACTGCTAATGGAGAGTATTCTCTAGGGTTAAATTCAGCAGACCCCACTGAAGGAACCCCAATTCAAATAATAATATGAAATAATAATCTAGGAACATTTGAAAGTGCTTAGTGCAAGGCCAGCCACTACTGTTAGCACCTTATGCATGTTAACTCCTTTCATTCTCCCAAGAACTCAGTGACACAAGTACTAATGTCATAATGTTGGTGTTTTACGATGGAGGCAACTGAAACACAGAATCTAGGTAACTCATCCAAGGTCAAGTTATAGCTAAGATTCTCATTCATGGAGTCAGGCTCCAGCCTCTGGGTTATTAACCATTACAGTACAGTCTCCTCTACTTGAGAAAATGAGTAAATGAGGTAAACATGGATGTACATATGGATGAGTGTCTATGTTACAGGATCTAAGAAATGCTAAGTCAGGATACCTGCCCTTCCCCCAGGTAGGGACATAACTCATCTATGACAGCATACTGTTTGGAGAGCATCATCCTTCACAAGCTCTGGGAGCAAAGAAGATAAGAGTAAACCTGGATAGGAGGAAGTCAGAGAATGCTGTCCAAAGAGCTTTGCAGAGCATGTAGGTCATCATCCAGGGAAAGGTGACAAAGGCACTGGGTCAAAGTGACCCTAAGACTTGAGATAGAACATACAGACATTAAGAGAGACAGTGACTACCAATTGGAGAGGCCCAGAAAAAGCCACGGCTTGGGGGGGGGAGAGGCAGAAAACAGCTGAGTATTTCATGACTGACTGCACCCAGCCCAACCTCCCTCCAGTCCTGGGACAGAAAATAGCCTGGCTGACCCATAGTGTGCAAAGAATTTCCTGTGCAGCCCTGGGGACCCTTGAGCTGTACTTTCTCAGGGGTGGGGCAGGCTGGGGGTGGAGGATGGGCACCAAGCAGGAGGGGATCAGCAGTCCTGGATTAACACCTCGCTACAAGCAGCTGAAGACAGAAAGAAACAGTACCTCCAAGTATGTATGTGGCTAATGCTGAGTTCTATGTTTCCTATTGGAAAGGAGGTTAGGTGTGGTAGCACATGCCTGTAATCCCAGCTGAGGGAGGAGGATCACTGTGAGTTTGAGGCCAGCCTGGGCTACATAAGTGAGTTCAAGGTCAGCCTGCACTACATAGCAAGATCATGTCTCAGAAAAGTACAATAAAATTTAAAAGAGAGAGAGAGAGAGAGAATGAGGCCTGGATGGCTGGATGGACACATACAAGTCATGCTGACCACCCCTCTCCATTAGGTTTCAGGGCTAAAGGCATCACTGGGAGCCTTAGGGAGGTCAGAAGCCATCTCCTCTGGGAAACCACCTGATTAAGTTTTCCTGGAGTGGTTTCCAGTTGACCATATCCTGCCTGGCCCCCAAGGACACCACCTCTGTGTGCACCCTTCTTGGGTCAATGAACTGGTCTCAGCTTTTGCTGGTGATGTAGGCAGAACATTCGCTGAAGGCTTTTCCCAGGAAACAAGAGGAGGGGCTCAGGGACAGTTAGGTCTGGCTCTCAGAGCCAGAAATATTTGCCTGGGGAAGACAGCTCCTCTCAGGAATATCCAAACAGCCCCAAGCGATATCTCCATGACTCCCTGTCCCCAGCTCCCTTACTTTTTAGATTATCTTTAAGAGTTCTTCTCATCCTGTCTTTTTGTAGTTCATTAGTCTACCTTCCAGTCCTCTTAGATTCCAACATAGGGAGATGCCTTGAATGCAGAGCATAAATGTTTTCTATCTGATGGACCAGAACGAATGAGATATAGGGATTTCATTTTCAGAAGGGCAAACACACACACACACACACACACACACACACTGTGGGAGGTTATTTAAGTGAAATACTAGTTTTCAGAACACTCAAAATGTACAGCCTCTTGTTCTTCTGAGCCTGAGGTCCACATCTCAGCCCCAATGACCTCTCCTTCCCTGACCCTTTCTCTAAATCCCTGACATATTACCACTAACCAGTATCTTTGATTCTATCACACTGGGCTCCACAGAACTCCCCCCCCAAAATGACCACAAGAAAGCTGCTGGGCTGTAAGAACAACAGTTTCATCTGTCTGGACCAGAACTTGCTGGCCTTCTCTGGGCACCCTGAGCTCCCAATCAGTAATACAAGTTAGAAATGATCATCTCTAGAAGGACACAATGAACTCTATGGATTAAAGAAAGGAAACTAACATTTGTTAAGCCCCTGTCATATATCTCCTTTAACCAACACAATGACCTTTCTCAAAGGGAATTATCCCAGGCATGGTGGTACATATCTGTAATCCCAGCTACTTGAAAGGATGAGGCAAGAGGACTTCAAATTTGAAACCAACCTGGGCAATTTACCACAATTTATCCCCAAATAAAATAAAAAGTTCTAGGAATATATCTCAGTGGAAGAGCACTTTCCTAGCATACAGTAGGTTCTGGCATATGAGTGTAACACTCACATCCCAGCATTGGACCACATATCAATCAAAAATTCTACATTCAGCAACCCCTGAAAAGCCTACCTGCCATGACTGCATGAGGCTTTGGGGTGACATTCATACATTAACCATAATAAGGCTAAATCAGAATTCAATGTCAGGTTATATGTGATATGTTGAAGGACAGTTTCCCCTCCTCCTTTCATCCATTAACAAGAGGAGGCATCAGTGCAGAAAAATATGCAGGAGTCAGGATCTTAGAGAAAGAGAAGACAGAACAGTATAACCTTTCCCTACCCAGGTCCCAGGACTGGATCCAAACCTTAGAAAGAATAAGGAAAATGTTGGCATGATGATGGGTAGCAAAATTTAACCTTGCTGAGATCCAGGATCCAGACACTAGAATATAAAAACCTGGTGAAGACAAAAAGAGACAAAGATTTCTGGACTAGGAAGGAACTGACAGGAAAAATTAGACAATACAGCCTGGCAAGTGTAAGGTCCTGAGTCTGATTCCCAGTACCAAGAAAAGAAAAAATTAGAAGCTACAGAGAAGTTAGAAAAATATTCCACAACATAGAGAAAAGGACGCAATGCAGACCCTTTCCCTGGTTCTTCTGGCTCTCAGGCAGGGGAACCTGGCTCCCCAGAAACAAGGTAAGAACCCAGGGCTGAGAGATCAAGAGGGAATGGTGGCAGAGCCCATAGCCTTTGTGAACTGCAAAAATGGCTTAGAATTTTGCTCCAAGGGAACTCCTTCTGCACAGAAAACAATAGCCAGACAATGATTCAAGCATGGGTACCCACCATATCAGCAGACAGTGCTTGATCAGGTTCCATTTCAGGACAGAGTTGATTATTTAAATCTGGGACTTATCACCACTAAAAAACCACTTTAGGGCTCCCAGCATTACCTTCCCACAGTGACTGATTGAGACAGCCACAAGAGATAGCCATGAACAGGAAGCAGGCTAGAAATAGATCCCCTGAGAAGTTTAAACTCAGGCTGGGAAGGACATGGCCTTACCTCCCACAATGAGAAGCCAGACCCAGTTTGAGTTGCACTCAGAAACAACAGGGTCTGAAAATGCCTACCAGCATTAAGTGCTTGAGCCCTTGCCCTGTTGCCTATACCCAGCACAGATCTGAGGTCTGATTGACCTCAGATTGGTGTGAACATTGCCACAGTCTGAGATAAATAGGGAGGCCTCTGGAATAGATGGTACACCTCACAGATTCACCAGTTGCAAGCCTGGGTGGGGAAAACCAAGACTTACTGGACTCCAAAATTTAAGAAACTAGAAGAAAACTACTCACTTGAAAATACAGAGGAAGGCTCTCTGCAGGTTTACCATCATGTCCTTCAACCAACCATGGATGGTAGCCATAAGTCAAAATAAACCTCTCCTCCTTTAAATTATGGATGTTGAAGCAAACTCTATCTGGGAACCAGCACCATGCACAGGCCACCGCTGTCTGGGAACAGAGCGATCCCAGCCTCTCCCCGTGAGTCAGCACCATTTGCAAACCAAATGGTGCTGAAATTTGCAGGAGTCAGCATCTTAGAGAAAGAGAAGACAGAACAGTATAACCTTTCCCTACCCAGTATAACCTTTCCCTACCCAGGGATAGAGAAAACTAGCCACATCCACAAACAAACCCTGTCTGGGAACCAGCACCATGTGCAGGCCGCCACCAGACTGGAACAGACAGACAGACACCAGCCCCTTCTGGCATGTGGGCTGGCAAACAAGAAGTAGCAACTCCCCCCACACACACACTTCTCTGGAGAAATACAGGCTGTGATGATAGCTATGGAGGTGAAATGCAATTGGATGTCTGTGGTGCTTTGCTGTTTCACTAACATTGCAGGTCTAGGGCCAGTGGTCTGATCATAGGTTCAGAGGATAGTGGTATACAGTGTGGCATCTAGGAGGGATCTCTTTCTGAGGGGTTGCAGCCATTGCTGGTTCCCTATGGTCTTGTTTGGTAGTCCTATATCATTTCCATTGTTTTGTTGGGTTGGGTTTTACTCTCTTTTGTTTTGTTTGATTATGTCAAATCCAATGACAGGAGCGGCTGTTTCAAAGATAGCAAGATAGATTATGGTAGCAATTTTGGATTTACTATAGGCTTGTTTTGAAGTCCTTTATTGTATTCATTTTTTCATGTCATGTTTTTATTGTTTCTATTTTATTCTGTTCTGTTTGATTTTCACTATATCCCAAGTTATCTGCAGCTATATTGAAAACATCAAAAGCATTATGGTTAACTATTGTTGATTTTGTAATGTTTTGAAGACCTGTATCTTTTACACTGGTTTGTTTTGATTGGTTTTAAAGACGATTTAAAATTTAAAAAAAAGAAAATACAAAGGAAAAAATTTTCTTGGTTATTGCATCATTTTCTTTTCTTTATTATTTTTCTTACCACTTTGTTTCACTTTTCCCTTTTCTACTTTAAATTTTTCTATTTATTATTTTCTGTATTTGGCTTTTTTTTTCCATTCCAGGGATAGAACTCACGACCTCACGTTTGCCAGTCAGGCACTTACACCACTGAACTAAATCCCCAGCCCTATTATTTTCTATATTATTTCTATTTTTTCTCTTTTTCTTTTATCTTCTATTCCTCATTGGGTTTTTGTTACATTTATCTAATTCTATAAATATCCTTCTATTCCATAACAGAAACCTTTGTCTCACTTTACTCTTTTCTTTCTCATCTCCTGTTGGTTAATTTTTCTTTTTCAACCAGGGGTGGTGGCTCACACCTGTAATCCCAGCATTTGGGAGGCTGAGGCTGGAGGATCATCGTGAGTTCAAGACCAGCCTGAGCTATAAAGTGAGCTCAAGGCCAGTCTGAACTGCATAGTGAGACCCTGTCTCAAAAAGACAAATACAACAAAAAATTTTTTTTCTTTTTCTTGTTTAAATTTAGTTCATTTTTTTAAAGAGTAGTTCATTTTTTTAAGAGTAGGAAAATTTAAAAGGTGAGGTCCCAAATAGCTTGCCAATAAGCCCACTTTTCTGAGAAAGTTTTATAGAGCAAAGCCACAAGAGGTGGATACAACATGGGTAAAGTTATGATCAACTGATAAGATTATAAATATAGCCACTCAGGCAGGCATGTTGGCACACCCCTATAATCCCAGCTGAGGCAGGAGGATCACTGTGAATTTGAGGCCAGCCTGGGCTACAAAAGTCATTTCAAGGCCAGCCTAAACAGCATAGCAAAAGCTTATCTCAAAAAAAAAAGTATAGTCACTTAGCTAATATTAATTTAAAAGGAGCAAGGGCATACAGTCAATAATCTAGTCTTAGTTTTGGGTTTTTTTGTTTTGGTTTGGTTTGGGTTGTTTGTTTGTTTGTTTTGGTACTGGAGATAAAATTCACAACCTCGGGCTTGCCAAGCAGGTGCCTGTGGCACTAAGCTAAATCCCCAGCCTCTTAGTCATGTTTTTAATCTTAGTCTTAGTGGCAGAGGATGGCCCACACCTAGTGAGATAATGGTTTATTTATATAAAATTGCAAAAGAATGATAGGAATAATCTCAAGCTTCCTTATGAAAGTATGTAAATCTGGCCATTGTGACTTTTTTATTTCTATTTTTTTAAGAGTAGGAAAATTTATTGAAGGAAAGGAATGAGGAATAAGATTAGCTCCTGAGGAGAGGTCCCAAATGCATTGCCAATGAGCCTGCTTCTCAAAGAAAGCTGTATTGGGCACAATAATGAGGCAGATACCATATGGGTCAATATTATGATCAACCAATAAAATTACAAGTATAATCATTTGGGTAATATTGATCCAATGGTAGCAAGGGCATGTGAATGACTTTAAACTTGGTTGATAATCTATGGCTTTGTTTTTAGTCTTAGTAGATTAAGTCTTCGTGGCTTTAGTTTTAGGTTTAGTGATCTTCATTTTAATTTTAGTCTTAATGTTAGACTCAGTCTTAGTTTTAGTCTTAGTCTTAGTGGGAGGGAGAGGGTGGTCTATTCCTAACAAGATAATGGGAGATCCAAATAATCTCAAATTTTCATTTATCCCTTAGGGAAGTATGCAAACATGGCCACCATGATTTTACTTTTCTTCAGATAAGCCTCTACAGCCTCAATGCATTCCCATCTTTGTCACTGGCTAGCCCTGTCTGACTGCCTATAATATTTCCACCTAACTTTGTTGCCTATTATATTCCACCTCTCAAGAGATATCCCTCACTGTAGTTAAGGGAGAAAAGGTGTAGCTACCTTCACCTTCACATACCTACTTTGAGCTGAAAAGAGTTGATATTAGTTTGTGTCTGGTTATACCCCCAAAGCCTCATGTAGTCATGGAGACAGCTGAATCTAGCATTTGTGATTGGTTCATTGTCTAGCCCTGGGACTGGCAATGTGAGTGCAATAAGGGAGGAAGGAGGTATGCCTTTTCTTTTCCCTTTTGTCCTTTTGTTCTGGTCATCTGTGGTATCTGCCACAGCCACCATGTTGTCCCTTAGCCACATCACCCTGCTTTGGAAACAGCTGAGTGTGGACTGAAACCTCTACAAATTGTGAGCTAAATAAACCTTCACTTCCCTAATTTTGAGTGTAGTTATTTTGTCCCAGAAATGAGAGAAAAGTAACCAAGACAGTTGATGTAGGGGAAACCACAGTCAGGGGCCTTCTCCAGAGAACTAACCTATGGGCCTTGGATAGAAGTCATGTTGCAGTTTAGCAGTTATGAACTCCCTCCCTTTACAAGGTCAATCTAGTAGATCCCAGTAAGTCTGGTATATTTGTCATTGGTTCCATCTGCATGATCACTTGGAGTTTGGTGTCCTCTAGGCAGTGACAAATTTTCCAAGAAATTAAACCATGTATAACTAAATCATGAGCACTAGAATGGAAAGGCAGGTTGGGGAAAGAGCCATGTCCAGAAACTCTCTTAAGAGACTGGAATAGCAATTGTAACCAGCTGACTTTTAATAGAGTTTATCTATAAGTCTGATATTTTTTGACATAGGTCCCTCCATTTTAGCTATAAGAAGATGGAGAGTTCAGTTGTTTTGAAGGACAATCTTAGCTAAGAGATTTAAAGATATTTGCTGATATTTCATAGATTCCTTTGTAGTTTTTCCTTAATGTGCCATAACAGTGTTGGTTACCAGTATAACTGGAAACTGCCAGAAGGGGTCAGTAGTGATTGGGGGCTCTTCATCCCCACCCTTTTTGAGACGGTCTCACTATGTAGTACAGGCTGGCCTTTAACTTGCTTATGTAGCCCAGGCTTGCCTTGAATACACAGTGATCCTCCTGCCTCAGGCTGCTGAGCACTGGGATTATAGCTGTGTGCCACCATGCCCAGGAGCAACTTTTTTATATGTAGCTTTTATTACTACGGTATTATTTCCATACATCTTTTGATTATATTTTTCTGATGGGTGTTTAAGAACAAGTTAAAATGAAACAGACTTGTGTTAATAAAAATTAACCTCTTTCTACCAAGGTTAGTTAAGTCTCCTTAGACATTACTTTTGGAACCATGTACAGTGTCTCTCAGCTCCTCCATCAGTGTCAGTGGCCAGGATGGGTCAGTGTTTTGTTTGACCATGTTTCTTTCTGTGAAAGGATGGGAGACTTTTCCCTCTTTGGTGACCCTTTTTTGCCACACTGTACATTTGTTGATTCCTGTATCTAGTGTCCAGCAATCTCCCTTCTCAGGAGGTTGGGTGACTCACCAAAGTTGTAGGATCCCATAGAAAAGGTTCCCTCATGTCCTGTGTCCTCACTGACCTTGAAAGGCCAGGGCCAAAACATTGGTTGTGTTCTTACCCCAGTTATCTCTTTAGTTTTAGTATCCAAACTTCAGTTGCTGAACACTCTGAAGAGATAATCAATTATATCAATGTTGCATTGAGCTTAACTATTAAAATCTCATATGAATACCAAGCACTTTGAAATATAAAGTATAGCCAGGGGGCTGAATTTCTTACCAGTCATGGATGTTTTAGTAGTTGAATCCCTGCAGAATGTTAACAGACAACACTTATATAGTTTTACAGAAAAAAAAAATTTGAGATTAAAAGCTGTACATAGTATTTCAGAAATGACAATCATGATAGCATCATCTTTGCAAAACACTTCAATGTCCACCTTAGTATAGAATGGCCTTTTTAGTCAAAGATCTTCACTTGATCACAAGACATTAAATGAGACAAAGAAACTCTCACCTAATTTCTTATCCTTCAATAGGATGCCATCTAAGTAGATGCCATAAATGTATCTTAGAAGTTTATAATGTCTGGCCTTTACTTTCTAGTGTGTGACATCATTTAGACTGCTTGTGCCTGAGCTTCTCTAAGTGTCCTGACACATATATAACATACATGTTTTCATATAATTTTTTAAAATATCATCTCCCTCTCTTTATTTTTTCTTTTTCTTCTCACCCCCTGTTTTTGTTTTTGTTTGTTTGTTTCTTTTTTTTTTTTTTTTTGGTTGGTTGGGTTTTGTTTTTGAGACAGGATCTCACTAGGAAGTTCAGGCTGGCCTTGAACTCACCATGTAGCCTAGATAGATCTTGAACTCACAGTGATCCTCCTGCCTCAGTCTCCCAAAGGCTGAGATTACACGTGTGCACCACCATATCAGCCATATATAGTTTTAAAAAACTATCATTTGGTGATCTCACGCTGACTTGACATATACCTCCTATCACAAGTAGTTGGAGCGCAAGAGAAAGACAGATATCTGAGTCTAAAAGAAAAGGTTATCACCATTTAAAAATCCTAGTTTTACATTTTAGAAGCTCTGTACGCTCAGAAGGCAAGAATACATTTAACATACCATGAAATTAGCAATAAACTGGGCATGGTAATGCATTCCTGTAATCCTAGCACTTGAGAGGCTGAGGTAGGAGAATTTCAGTGAATTCAAGGCCAGCCTGAGCTACAAAATGAGTTCAAGGCCCACCTGAACTGCAGAGTGAAACATTGTCTCAAAAAGACAAAAAAAATTAGCAATAATGAGTGTCACAGCTAAATGAAAACCTTTGTTTCTTAGTTTTTTGCACCAAGAATATTTTTTTGTTAATACTGGGAATTGAACTCACAACCTTATGCTTTCCAGACAGGAAGTGTGCTGCTGAGCTATATCCCCAGCTCAAGAGCATCTTTTAATAAAACCTTATTGTTTTACCCACAGAAAACTTAACTCTTTGATGATGATCAACTAAACATTTCATAATAATGTGTTTAGCAATGTTTATTGGGGTGTATCTCCCATAAGGCTATGGAAATTATTAGGGCTCCTTTAGTGAACAAAGATTAAAATAAATGTTTCCAGGCAGTTGCTCCCTTATTTACCAAGAGGAGTCCCATCCTGTAATTTCCCCCAAACCTAAGGGTCCCCATTTTATTATCTTGGCAAATTTTTCAAATGACCTATGAAACCAGATCATAACAATTAACATATTATTCTTGATCTATGAAAGACTCCCAAGACACACAGACAATATGCATCACACTCACAAAACCAGTCCTGATATCATTTTGATCAGCAGTCAGCTTGGGTGGAAGCATGTCTTTAACTCTGATGATATGTATCTATAAGCCAACTTAAATTGTAGATATAAATATTTTTAAAATATTCTAACAAAATAGTTGTAGATGCTGTAACCAGCCACAAATTGAACAGACAGACAGATACACAGACAGACAGGCACACATAAGACGACTGTAAATAAACCTGGGTACACTCAGATACATTTGGCCAAGTTGAATTACAATAACCCTTTTATAGTTTTTAAATTTATAACTATAAATGGACTTATACTATTAATTGACCTATACAAAGTTCTAAACTTTGTATAGGTCGGTTAACAGAGATCTCTTGTAATAAGTATCAGAAAGAATTAAAAAAAAACTTTTATACCTATGAAAGCAAAGACAATTTTTAAGATGGGCTCTCAGCTGCCAGTTATCTGATGGGATACCCAGGATTCTCATTTTTGCTTTGATAGTCATAGCTGTTTGATAGTCACAGCTGGTAGCCAAAACTGCTGTTTTGATAGCCACATGTAACTGCTCCCTCTACAGGGACAGACTGTTAAAGGTATTTTTAACTATTTCCAGGTGAGGGGGCCAATGCAGGCCAGGTCTGGGGGTAGAGACTAGGTGGCTGTCTTTAGAGCTAAGTATGTATTCCAAACAGTGGGAAAGAAGGTCTGCCACGGCCCCAATCTGCCCTGTTGCAGGTGTCTACCCATGAGAGTCTTTTCCTCCCGTTTTTCCTGTGATTCTCGGACCAGACTTAGCTATAGACCTCTTTCCTCAGACCCTCAGTTACTTTATCTCCAAGAATGGTGGCTGGCCTGGAAAGATGTTCTGGAGAAATCATGACAAGAGAAGCAATCTGCTGGGGACTGGGGCTGTGTCTGTTCTAATAACTGTTTAATACCTGTTTCTGTTAAAAATGATTATTAAATCCTAAGGTTCTAGGAATATTTTGTCCTGTTAATGAATTTATCTGTGCTATAAAAATCAGCATCAGGCTGGGGATTTAGCTTAGTGGCACAAGTGCTTGCCTGGCAAGGGTGAGGTCATGAGTTCAATCTCGGGTACCAGAAAAAAAAAAATCAGTCAGCATCATTCTTGAGAAGGGGGCAGGAAGTAAGAGTAGTTAATCTCCAGTTCTGCCTTAGGACTAAAAGGTAGGTAAACTTAGACTAATACTTTTACATTTATCCTGTGAGAGTTTCAGGATTAAATTTAGACCAGTTTTTTAGAATATGGTCCACAGATAAAAGCAGGTCAGCTTCACTCTAGAAGGGTCCCAGGGAGGAGAAACTCACCATTCTGAAAACTTAATCCTGAAATCCAGCAGCCACAGAGAGCTCCCATTGCTTAATTTTCAAATTTTTATTTTTGCATTCTCCCATTCCCAACCTCAATATCTTTGATAGTATAAAATTAAAGCTTTAAAAATCTTTAGATAGTTAACTCTATGTTACTACTGTTGAATTCTTTTCTATTAGTGGAGGTATAGTTATCATATTTAGTAAATATTTGTTGAATGTCAATATTTGGTTTGTCTTAGGGTTTATACTGTAATTATAGATTTCTTTTCTAAGGTTAAGGATGGTATATTATTAGTTCTTATAGCATGTCAATATCCAGGGTTTTTTTTTTTATTATATTACTGTCACTGATTTATCCAGTACTGCCTAGGTCACATAGTTGTTGTTATTAACAGGTTTTCCATATATGCCAATGGTTGTTACCTGTGTGACATTAACAGTATCATGGTCCATTCCTGGAGAACCAGGTTCTGGGCCAATTACACTGCATCCCTCCCTCTCATAATAATAGAGGTGATCCAGATCCTGAGATAGAAGCAAAGGACGATATTTAACCATGCCCTGAGTACATCACTGAAAAGCAAACTAACCAAAGAGATCTCCATACCAGCAAAAAAGTCATGCAAAATAAAATAAGCAAACAAAAACAGCAGAAACACAAGATAAGGCAACAAAATGCTTTGCAAAACTCCAACTCACGTAACGCCAATTCATGGGCCATTCAAGGGAAGAAAGCAGAAGCCACACAGACAAATTATTCAAAAGGATAACACAGATGATTAAAAAACAGCTCAGTGAGGTGCTTAGCAGGTTGTCAAAAATTATAGCGAACCAGACGATAGAGGTAATAAAATGATCAGGGAACTCCCATAAGAGACTGATAAAAGTTAGCTGATTTAAACAAAATGATACAAAAACATATCTGACCAATTTAGCAAAGAACTAGACTCCATTAAAAAGTTTCAAACAGAAATAAAGGAGATTAAAAATTATACTGAATGTGTGGGCAGTAGAAGTGTCCAATGTGAGGACAGGATATCAGGATTAGAAGATTGGGATGCTTTCAAAGACCATTTACTCAGAAATACCTTAAAATCAACAAAAGAGCATGAAAACTGGATTCAACAGCTATTAGATGATGGGAAGAAGATTAATGGAAGAAGTGAAAACATAAGACAGTACAAAAAGCATAAAAAACTTGTTTATAGAAATAGTAGCAGAGCTGGAGATTTAGTTCAGCAGCATAAGCATCTGCCTTGCAAGCATGTGGTCATGATTTCAATCCCTGGTACCAAAAAAAAAAAAAATAGTAGCAGAAAACTCTCCAAATATAGGGAAAGAATTCAGCATACAGGTAAGTAAGACATATACGACCCCCAAATGGCCTCAATCAAAAGAGAACCTTTGCACACCACATCAGTCAAAATACCAGAAGTTCAATACAAAGACAGAATCTTAAAACTTGTTTGAGAAAAACAACAATCAATTATAAAAGTAAACTTATTAGAATTACAGCAAACTTCTCAACACAATCTTTAAGGGCCAGAAGAACTTGGAGTGAATATTTCAAGTCCTGAAAGACAACAACTTCCATCTCAGACTTAACATTTTCTGCAAAACGTCCTTTCAAAATTGTTGGGGAAATAAAGTATTTCCATGAACAAAGAGCACCTCAAGAAATTCATGACCACTGAATCAGCGCTGCAAAAAGTTCTCAAAGATATCCTAGAAAGAGTCAATGAAGTCAACAATGCCAAAACATCTAACAGAATGAATATACCAGGCAGGGCAAGCAGTTAAGCTAAAGCAGCAGTGGAGAAAGGGGCTCAGCAACAGGAAAATAATTCGATGACTGATAAAAGTCATCTATGATGAACCAACAGCCAACATTATATTAAGTGAGAAAACATAAAAGTTTCCCTCTACAGACAAAGATGTACACTATCACTATTCCTGTTCACCACAGTTCTCAAAACATTAGTCAGAGCAGTCAGGGAAGAAAAAGAAACAAAAAGGGTATGTACAGGAAAGGAAGAAGTCAATTTGCCACTATTTGCAAATGGCGTGATCCCACCAAAAGACTCCTAGAATTAATAACCAAAACTTAGCAATGGAGCAGAATACAAAATCAACACACAAAAATTTGTAATGTTCCTGTACACCAAAACAAACTCACCAAGAAGGAAATTAGGGAAACAATATCTATCACAATAGCATCAAGAAAAAAATCACATACCTAAGACTTAACCTACCCAACTGACCTTTAATCTTAGTTTTGAGATGATTTTTTTTTTTTCTTTTTCTACTGGGGATTGAACTCATGACCTCATACTTACCAGGCAGGTGCCTATGCCCCTGAGCTAAATCCCCAGCCCTTCAGGTGATTTTTAACCTTTGACCTTTTTCTGGGCCACTCCCCTGGGTGGGCCTGTTGTAGCCTCTAGTGGAGAGCAAGAGAAAAGCAACCTTGGGGGAGCTGTGTTGAAGGGAGGGGCCTCTGGTTTTAGCAGATCCTTGCTGACAACCTGTGGTTGGAATTCTGGCCTCTGAGACTGACGGAGACCTTTTTATGGAAGGTGGAAAAAAGGGAGGCAAGGATTGCTTAGATGCCTTGTCTTAGTGTTGTCTGCACACTATACATTTGATCTTCAAAGAAAAATCCTAACAGCCGCTTGCTTCATAAAGAAATTTTAGTAATAAAAGCAACAGGAAAAGTTGACATCAGAAAAACCAAAAACATAAAACTGCACATAATGAAAGTTGTTACTGCCCACCCCACACAAAAAAAAAAACCTCAAAGGAAAAAAAAAACACTAACTTACCCAAGGAAGTGAAAGAGCTCTACAAAAAGAAAAAAAAAAGAAGAGGATGTCAAAAATGGAAAGATATCATCTGTGTCTGGATAGATAGAACCAGTGTAGTCAAAACAGCCACACTGCTAAAACTTATGTACAGGTTTTATTCAATCCCAATCAAAATACCAATAGCATTCCTCACAGAACTAGGGAAAAATATCCTAAAATTCATATGGAAACAAAAGAATGGCCTAGAATGGCAAAAGCAATCCTGGGCTAGAAGAACAAGGCAGGAGGAATTCTGAACTTCAAGTTATGCTACAAAGTTGTATTAAAGTTATATTGGGGCCGGGCGTGGTGGCTCACACCTGTAATCCCAGCACTCCGGGAGGCTGAGACGGGAGGATCGTTGTGAGTTCGAGACCAGCCTGGGCTACAAAGTGAGCTCAAGGACAGCCTGAACTGCACTGCAAGAGCCTGTCTCAAAAAGACACACTCACAAAAAAGTTATATTAGGTCTGGGGATTTAGTTTAATGGCATAAGCGCCTGCCTGGCAAGCACAAAGTTGTGAATTCAATTTCTGATACCAAAAAAAAAAAAAATCTTAAAGTTATATTAAAAAGTGTGTAACTGGAAAAAAAAGATGTATATCAGTGACACAGAATAGAGGATACAGAAACAATTCTAAGCACATTCAACTACCTGATCTTTGACAAAGGAGCCAAAACACTTATGCTGGAGGGAAGATAGCCTCTTTAACAAATGCTGTGGGAAAACTGACTGTCCACATGCAGATAACTGAATCTGGCCCATCATGAACTAAACTAAAATCAAAATGGATCGGAGATCTAAATATGAAAACTGAAACATTTAATCTGATGGAAGATAAAATAGGTAAAACCCTCTAAGACATAGACTTAGATTAGGTCATTCTGAACAGAACCTCAATTGCCCAAGAGATAACACCAAGAATCAACAAATGGGAGCATGCATGTCAAATTAAAAAGCTTCTTCACAACTGAGGAAACAATCAACAGGGTGAACAGACAACCTACTGAATGGGAAAAAAATTTGCCAGTTATTCTACAGATAGAAGGTTAATGTCTACAATGTACAAAGAACTCAAAATATTAGCCTCCCCCAAAATAAAAGACCCAGTGAAGAAATGGACAACTGAAATGAACCAACACTTCAATGTACCTGGAGACCATGTTAAGTTAAATAAATGAGACACAGAATTTTAACTGTTAAATGGTTTCTCTTATATTAAAAACCCAAAATATAAATAAAGAGCAAAATAAAAGAGAGTTACTAGGAAAAAATATAGATGAAAGGAACAGGAGGGACAATGGTGGGAAATACAGCCAGGCGAGAAGAGAAGGGAATTGGATGTACAAAGAGTTAAAATGTGTTATGTACAGTTACCAACTCCTCATCATGGATGTGCTCATTAGGGACTGCAGACAGGTACTAATAAAAAAAAATTTTTAAGTTAAAAAAAGAACTTTAGGAAGAGAGAGAGAGAAAGAGTCCCTAGTAGGGCCCAATGCAGTTTTCTTTCCTGGGTATTTTGTGAGACAAGGGTCACAGGCCAAACTGCTTTGAGCCCAGTGATGAAGCATGACCTGGCTTTAATGAGAAGAATCTTCTCCCCTACTTTTTCATGGAATTTCAAGTGGCTCTGTGTAGTAAGGACTGACAGAAACCTGGTGTTAGGCACCCAGGCTGCCTACAGATTTGAGGTCACTGGGACAGCACTGGATATGGAGTGAGGAATCTTGGCCTCATAGCCCTGTAAGTTTGGGTCCAATTATGAAATAGCAGACAACAAACATGTGGGAGAATCACAGCTCTAAATAGGTAGACGTCTGGGGTCTTACAGAGGTGAATGATCACATAGAAAAGATGGGGCATGAGGCCAGTGGGATTACACCTGTATCCACAGATTGGTGAGGTTGTATACTTTTAGACAAAAGCATCAGAAATGAACTGACACTTCAGTGTCACTTGTGGCAAGCAATGGCAGAACCAGTTCAATGCCTCAAGTCTCTGTGACTCTACAGCTACATTCTGTCCAATATACCCACCTCCCTGGGCCCCACTTAGTGCTCATTTCCAGGCCCAGATCCTAGGGATCCTCATAGCCATCCTTCCCTCAGCTCCATCTAGAAGGACGTTGTTCTTCTAAAAAATCACCATAGCAGAGAGGGCTGGATCCAGCATTGTACACCTATGTCCCACATGGTCACAACTGTTCTCACTTGTAATGTCATCTAAGAAAGTATGTCCTTTCTTAAGGAGCTGTGACTCCATCCACAAGCCATTGCAGAAGTTACCATGTTCTTATCTAACACTTTTCCCAGACTTTATTTATTAACCTGGAGACAGGTACCTGGGCCAGTACCCAGGTACCTTATCTGGGAATTTTTGATTAAAACCAGCCCACTTGTTGTAATCAGAGTTTACAAGGGAATACAACTTCTTTTTTTCAGTTATTCTAGGAACATACCCAAAAGGGGAAAGCTGGATCAAATGGAACCTCTAAATCTAGTTTTCTGAGGAATTTCCATACTGATTTCCACAATGGTTATATCAGTCTACACTCCCACCAACAATGCAGAAGGGTTCCTTTTTCCCTACAGACCCACCAGCATTTGTTATTTGTTAATTTCTTGATGTTAGTCATTCTTTCTGGGATGAGAGGTTATCTCAGTATTTTTTTAATTTGCATTTCTCGAATGACCAGTGAGGTTGAACATTTTTTCATATATTTATTTGTCATTTGTATTTCTTCATCTGAGAATTGTATATTCATCTCAAATGCCCATTTCTGAATTGGGTCTTTAAACTGGGGGAGGAGGGCTTAATTTTTTTCAATTCTTTGTATGTTCTAGATAAAAGTCCTTTGTCCGAGAGACAGTTGGAAAAAAATCTTCTCCCAATCTGTGGGTTTTCTTTTCACTGTTGGTGATTTCTTTTGATGTGCAAAAACTCTTTAATAAGATGAGATCCCAGTTGCTGATTCTTTGAAGTACTTCCCATGCAATTTGGTTTTTGTTCATGAACTCTATATAGTGCACCCATGTTTATAGCAGCACAATTTGTAACAGCTAAATCTTGGAAACAACCCAAATGCCCATCGACTCAGGAATGGATTAAAAAGATGTAGTATTTTTATATAATGGAATACTACTCGGCCATAAAGAACATTAAACTTGAGGCTTTTATAGGTAAATGTATGCAAATAGAAACCATATTCATAAGTGAAATCAGACTTGCATGTGTAAACATCATATTGTCTCACTAGTATAAGAAACTGAAAGAGTAAATAAGATTCAAAAGTTACAATAGATATAGTAAAAGGGAAAGAAACTGCTCAAAAAGAAATTATGTTTGATCAATCTTGCATGTCTGTGTCTGGTAGCCTGATCAATTACTTTGAGGATAACAATATGCAATATAACAACCATTGCTAAATTCCTGTCATCTTGTTTTGAAATCCTATGTTGTCATTATTTGTTGTTGCCATTTTGCTTTTATTGTTTTTGTTTGTTTGCTTTTTGATTTTCTGGCGTTTTTTTTCTCTTTAAGAAAAGGGGAATAGATTTAATACAGGACACATGATTTATAGGATTATTTTATATATTCACCCAAAAAGTCAAATGCAGAAGAGAGCAAGATATCTATACAGGCACTAGAGACCCAAAGAAACCAGCTGAGGCCCTGGATCACATAGCAATGTCCTGCACAAGTCTAGCTGAAGACCTAGAGCCCATGACAATGTCTCATGCATGTCTGTATCCAGGATTTGCACTGGAAAGGCCTAAAGGTCAGTGGTAGAAGCTAGAAAGTCTGCACCAGCAGGATGAAGGATCTGTGCCAGCAGGCTGAGAGATCAGCACTACAGCCAGGAAGCAACGCTCAAGGTAAGGACCACAGCTCCATGGAAGAGAACTGCAGCCATCCTCAGCAACAGTGAGCTCCTCCAACAATGAGAACAGCTGAGTTCATTCAGGAAAACCAGCATGACAAGCTTCTCCAGGAAAATCAGCAGCAAACCATCTTCCCCTCCAGTTTTCCTTTTATGCTGTCGTCAACAGTCCTCAGGTGGGCCTTCCACACCCAGAGCCATGCTGATTCAGTTCAGCTGGGTGTAACAAGTTGCCCATTAGTCCACCACACCACTCCTGCAACACCTACCACTTGGGAGATATCTGGCCTTGTCTTCCTCAATGTAAAAGAAACATCTGCAGCAAGAGATTTAGAGGCCAGGGATATAGCTCAGTGACACAGCGCCTGCCCAGCAAGTGTGAGTTTGATCCCCAGTACCAAATAAAAAAAAAAATAAAAAAAGAGGGATTAGGGCTACCTCAGACAACAGTTTAGAGGTGAGAGGCAGAAAGTGAGAATTGGTACTTTCATGTCTATAGTGCTCTGAGGACTATTAGACTTTCCTTTTGTCTAAACAAGTATAAGTCGTAGTTGGTCAGTTGCCTAAGACACATGCCCTCACATGCCCTTTCGCATCCTCCCAGGATAGGAAGGACAATGAATGGTACCACTAGGGAAAGAAAAGCACCCCCCCAGGGGGGCTGTCCCCAGTTGGGCTGTCCCTTGGGTTTCTCCCAACAATGACATGGGCAGCAACACTATTTGTTTCTGGAATTGAGACCCCTCCCTGGATACTGCCACCCTCAGCTGGCAGTGAGCTAGGGACATGATTGGGTGGCAAAAGCAGTTGTTAAGTGTCTTTAGAAAGCTTCTAAAACCTAGGGACCTCCTCTCTAACCACACCTTCATGTGGGCAGGAGGAGAAGAGAAGAGGTCAGAGGGGGAGACGGGAACAGTTTGTTTTGTGCCAAAGGGGAAGAGGGTGGCTCCAAGCTTGAATAAAGGAAAGGACAGGGAGACCTCAAACCAACAGAAGATGGATGTATGGCTCCTACTTGAGCCCCTCAGTGCGGCCCCGCATCAGCCACTCTTTTCTTTGTCTCGGAGTCCCATACCGTGAAAGATGTAATGAGAACTGAACCTACTCTGGGCAAGAGCCTGTTAACCTGATCACTCCCAAGTCGGGGGACAATTGGTGTCACTGTCGTTATGGCTCATGTTTAAGATGTACCTCCCCAAAAAAACCTCACGTGGTCATGGGTGGGGCTTTTTTCAGAGGTGACTGGATCGAGAATCATGGCACTGGAATTGATTCATCATACAATGTGAAGCTCAAGGGCACTAGGATTAAGGGTGTGAGTGCTACTTGCCCTGAGTAGCCTGGGCAAACTCAGGCATAGAAAGAGCTGTGTTCATCCTTTGCCTGCTTTGCTGTTTTCTCACTGCCATGAACTTTTTTCCTCTGCTATGCCCATCAGCCATGCTACCCTGCCCAGGACTCATGTACACCAGAACTCATGCATACCAGGCAACAAAGCCAAGCCCCAGAGCCCCGTGAGCTGCTGAGTTCCAGGGGCCAGGACTGGCTGGTGTCCTCTCAAAGAGTGGTGGGGTTAGCACCTGCAGCCAAGGTGCTGAGAAAGGAGACACTGAATGTCAGATGCAGGAACCAACAACCATCATCAAGGGATGAGTCACTGATTCCTGGCTGGGGAAGGCCACATGGATGTCTATGATTTCCCTCCCTCCTTATCTATCTTTTAACAGTACTGGGGGTTGAACTCAGGGCCTTACACACACTAGGAAAATGCTACACCACTGAGCTATCCTTAGCCCTTTATAATTTTTTTAAATTTAATTTTTTTGAATCTCAATTTTTTAAGGTTAAATTTAACATTTTATAAAATGCAGGTTGGGAAGGATTCAGATGGGCAGTACAGGGGAGGCATCAAGTCCTCAAAGCCTTGAAGAAGGTAGACAGAGGTGACATTACAGAGTCTGTGGGTTGACTGGCAACAGCCAAGCAGATGAGACCCTGAAGTCTGACCATTAAAATTTAATTTTGAGGGTCTCACTCAATTGCCTAGGCTGGCCTCAGACTTACAATCCTCCTACCTCAGCCTCTAGAGTAGCTGGGACTACAGGTGTATGCACCATGCTTGGCTCAATGTCTATGGTTTCTGTGCAAAAGACAAGAGACAGGAAGAAGACCATGAAGCAACAGGCTTTAGGGTAGAGTGTCATGGTTATTGTGGTTCCCCCAGCCCAAGCAGTCCTGCAAGGGGACCACAGCACCCAAGACACAGTCAGAAAGGCCTGGAGATGACTTGTCTCTGGCACACAGGCCAACAGTGGCTTTCTCAGCCCAGCCTCAGCAGTCCCAGCCAAGTGTCAGACCAAGTGTGTTCTAGATGAACCCATCAATGGGGCAGCACAGCAACATGAAGCCTCACAGACATTCTAAGTGCCCACTGGTGCTACTAATCCGGCTCTCAGCTGCCCAGCCCCTCTTGGCTCACTGGTTTGCTTCCTCCTACATATTAGATTCCACAGCTGCAGCCTCTCACTCAGTCCTATGCAACAGGACATTCTACAGTGACAAGAATCTTCTGTCTCTGCTGTCTGATATCGTAGCAACAAGCCATAGGTGCCTGCTAAGCACTTGAAAAGTAGCCAATGAGGAGTTGGATTTTTTCCATTTTAATTGGTGTTACAGTTTTCATTTTCATTTCAGTTTAGTTTAGGAGGGGGTGTGTTCCGAGCAGGGGTGCAGTGACAGAGAAAATAGGGGAAGGGGAAAAAAGGAAGGAAAACATCCAGATGATGGGCACATGCATTCCCTTATTTCATCTTCATAGAAACCCTGCAAGTAAAAACAATGAATACTTACAAGGTGCCGCCTTGTCAGTGAAATGACTGAGACTCAAGTCAGTTAAATAAACTTGGCCAGTCACATCATTATGGTTAATACTGTAGTCAAGATTTGAACTCAAATGTCTGACTTCAAACTGCATGGCCTCCATTTGTGGCCACATCCAGCACTGCCTGGCTAAAGAGTGCAGCAGGGCAGAGCCCTGGGCCACCAGACAGTTCTCTGGCTCGCCCCTCCAGAGATAGGGCTGCTCTGTTGCAACCATGCTGTTTGGCCTGAGGTGAAACTCTAGAAATCAAACACACTCAGATTTGTACATAAGGCCAAAGGCACATGGCCAAAGAAAAATTATCTGCTACTGTGCTGTCCATTAATGCAGATAATTAAGAGTTGATTTGATACTCTCGGCATAAAGGACAGCGGAGTGATGCTTTGTTTGAGCAAACATTAAAATAGCCTGTGCATACTGCTTTACTCACTCACTGGAGGACCAGACAGCGGGGTCAGAAGTGAGCTAGAAGGCAAGATGAGGGTGGAGGAGGAGCTAACATTTCTTAGATATCTAGTGTGTGCCAGATGCCAAGCTAAACTCTTCCATGGATTGCGAGTGACAGCCATCCCTGTGAGCTGTCATTCCTCATTTTACAGGAGTGAAACTGAAGCTCAGAGAGGTCAGGCAACTCACCCAAAGCCACAGAGTTAACAGTGGCAGAAGATGACTTTGAAATCTAGGCCTTCCCGACTTCAAGCCCATTCTACATCACATGGGTTTCTGGCAGAGACCTAGAAAACCCGCTCGTGCCGATGAACCCTACCAATACCAATAAAGTGCTGCGCTAATTTTCAGCCCCACCTGAAGTCAGGCTCCCACGAGCAAGAGAGGACCCCAGCCCCCAGCCCCATTGTGCGATCCTTGACAATGAGAGGTAGGCGCCCCTTTTCTTACCCACCATTTTCCTCTCCACCCCATGGGGTGCTGCCAGCTCAGTACAATAGTGTATTCTGTGTCCAAGAGCCTCTGCTGGCGGCACCCAGGCTTTTGCAGCCCCTTCAGACAATGGCAAGGCCCAAAAGGTTTGATAGCTGGTGACAAATGTATGTGAATGACCAGCTCACAGGAAGTGGCCTTCAATACTCAGATAGCTTCCTGTATCCTGACATTGTGAAGGTCTACTTCCTGTGCTGTCTCCAAAAATACAGCCAAGCAAGTGGGGGCAGGGGCAAAGACATGGTTTCCCTGTCTACCCCCTGGCTCAGGTTTGCCCACAGGATTCAGCTCTGTCCCCTGAGGATGCCCCTATTCTCACCTGACATCTGATTCAAGTGAGAATGACTTGCTGGCCTCAGACCAGTCCTTCCACTTCTAAGTCAAACCCCACCCAAGTCCAGTTAGAACAAAATGACCTATTTTTAAAGGGTTCAGTCTTCCTCAGTGACACCCACCTACTGCTTGTCTTTCCAGGATTAGGTTCTTTACTGCTGGGAAAGTCTTTCTCATAGCTCCTCACATTCCTGTGCTACACAATAAAAACATTTCCTGGTGTCTGCTGGTCACTCTGCTCTGAATGATAACCTTCGCTGGGCTTACCAATGCTTATTAAGTCACCCTTCAATTTTATCTTCCCAGAATAGATAATCACAGTTCCTTCAGCTTCCTCCATGTTGCAAAAAAAAAAAAAAAAAAAAAAAAGGAACCTAGAGACGCAGGGAAGCAGGGAGGCCTCCTTTGTCTCCAGGCTCCAGCCAAGCTTGGGAAAAGGCTTCCCCAGGTTGTGATTCCTGGCTGCACCTGGCCTTTGAGCAGAAGCTGGTCAAAGATCAAGACCATCCACCAGCTAACAATAAAGGTGGCGCAGAGCAGGGAGCTGATTCCTTCTATGGAGCCAGGCACTACTCCAAGAGCTCACCTCTCAATTATTTGGTAAAGTAGGTAGTAAATCCTCACATTAAAGATGAGGACACAGAGAAGTTAAGTCACCTGACCCAAGGTCACAGAACCAATGAGAGACAGAGCCATACCAGCCACAGTCTAATAAGAGGTAGCCCATACCAGCCACAGCCCTGCTTGGCACTGGGAGTCAGCTTTAGGTAGAGAGGAATGTGGAGTGTACTATTGGTCCCCTTCTCCCACCTGCAGCTAGACTCCCATGCCACATCCCAGGCACTGAAAGTTCTGACACTGGAGCAAGGCAGGCGATGGCTCCCAGTCCTACCTGCAACCTGCCTCTGGGAACATTGTTCTCCACTTTCAACACAGCAGGCATTGAACCAGCCTCAGGCCATTGTGGCTCCTGTGTTTGAAGAGTTGGTGGGGCAGGGGGAGACGGGTCAAGAGGTGACAACCCATTCAGTCCCTCCCAGCCACTGGAGACCTGAGAGTTGTGCTCCATCAATCAGGAGCCCCCAGCCTTAGAGTGCAGGAATTCAGTGAACAAAGAGGTCTCCAGAGGTGGAAGGAAAGAGGAGGAGAGCAGGCTGACTTTCCCACCCTCCACCCTCTGCTCTCCAAGAGGAAGAAAGGCAAGGGCAAAAGAAAGGACAGCCAGCTTCACAGGGGGCAGAAAAGAGACCCAAAGTTAGCAGTCCTAGGCCTTCTTTCCAGCACCACCACCTGTTATGTGATTTGCAGTTACTTAGTCTCTGAGCCTCAGTTTACTCAACTGTAAAAATGAAGAAAACAAACCCTAGTGTGCAGGGCTCTTGAGATGACTAAATGAGATAAATATCCAGCCCCACATTCAGCCTTAATGAGCTCAGTGAGCAGTTTTCATCCTCCTTTTTTGGGATGTATCTGCCTCAGCTTCCCAAGGATAAGGCCTTGGAAGGCCCATAGGAAGAAGATGGTTGTCCTCTAGCCCTTTTCTAAGAAGTAGGAAACCTCTATGTTCCTGGGACTCATGACTCTGACTAGGTAGAGGCATTGGGTCAGGCCTAAAGTGTCCATCCTGCCTGCCCTCAGACACTGGAGGACATGAAGCCACCTGAGACCAGGGCTGTGATCCCACATGGAGACAGAGAGGTAGAAAGGACAATGCCCCATCAGAACTCTGAGGTGACCTCTGCCCCACCTAATGGGGCTGCATGAAAGAATGATGGGGAAATGGGCTCTAGGGGAAGGCACTTCCAGCACACTTCTGAGCTACTTTTACACTCTGCCCTCAGCTGTTATTACAAAACACATATGCTTAGGGAGAAAATCTTCACCAGGATGCCAGCCTAAATCAACCCAATCAGGCAAGTAAAATTCCTGGAAAAAATAACACTAGTAATGTTTGGATTCTGTGTGCTGTTTCTACCCCTCCCTATCTGGTAGGATACATGGAAGAATTGCAGAGCTCAGCCAAAACCAAGGTGGCAGGGCTACCTCCTTCAAAGTTAACATTCCCCCAGTAGGACAGGGCCAAAGGCTAGAAGGCCATCAAACTCTGGCAAGGCGCAGGAAGGACAGATAGGACTGTGAGTGAGGCCTGCTGACTTTCCCTGCACCCCAGAGGTCACAGGAATAATCTCATAGAGCCTTCCAGCCTCAGACATTTAGCTCCCACCCTGAGCCTCTTGGGGAGAGGACAAGCAACCAACATGAGGCTCCCTCAGGGCCAAGCATATGGTCAGGGCAGCATAGTCCAACTCCCACACACCCAGGGGTCTGGCTGCTGCCTCTCCACAGAAGTTTCACTGGAGGTAGCCCCTTCCATGCTATTACCATCTTTCCTCCTGCTGTGCACTGAATGTGTCCCTCCAAAACTTCTGCATTGAAGTCCTGGTCCCAATACCTCATGGTGTAACTGTATTTGGAGACAGGCTTTTAAAATAGAATGGGGGGGGGGAATTTGGATATATCCTAAAGTAATCTGACTGCTATCTTCAAAGAAAAAAAATTCGGATAGAAAGAGACATCAAGGGTGCCCTGGCACAGAGAGATAGAGATGAACATGAAGAGGAAGCAAAGTGGCTGTCATCTGGAAAAGTTAAGGAGGGAAGACTTAGAAAAACCCAACTCTGGTACCTCAATTTTCAACTGTCAGCCTCCAGAACTATGAGAAAATAAATTTCTGTTGTTGGTCCGGGAGTTTAGCTCAGCGGCATAAGTGTCTGCTTGGCAAAGGTGAAGTCGTGAGTTCAATTCCTGCTACCAAAAAAAAAAAAAAAAAAGACTTAGGAAGCTGGGCAACAAAGGAACCTGTTCACCTCTCCGATAAGCAGCCATGGCTCAAGCAAGTGGGGGGCAACACAGGGAGAGAACCAGCCAGCCAGCATCTCCTGAGATCAGCACCATGTTGGAACTGGGCAGCAAAGCAACCCACTCACCTCCCTGGTAGGCAGCCATGAGCCTACCGGAACACAGGCTAAAAATCACACATATCTCCCCCACCCCCTCCGCCACCCCCACCCCCATTAGCAAATGGAGCTGGAGGTCTGAGCATCTCTTGGGAGGATGACCATATGCAATATAGCAAATATGGGGGATTTCCTTCTACCATCTCTTTGAAAGCAAATATTGTTACCACTGTTTTGCTTTATTTTGATTAATTGTATTGCTCTATTCAATACTGTTTTGATAGGTTTTATGATGTTCTGTATTTGGTTTGATTTTGCTATACCTGTTTGAAAGGACAACTATTGTGAAGATAATGAGATATACTATGGTACCTATTACTGTTATCCCGGTAACCTGCTGTGAAGTTCTGTATCAGTTTCACTGCATTGTCTCAGCTGGCTTTATTCTGTCTTGTTCTGTTGTATTTTACTACCTTCAAAATAATAAAAAAAAAAATTTCTGCTATTTATGCCATTCAGTAGGAGGTGTTTTGTTATGGCATCCCTGCCTTCTCTGGGGGATCATGAGGAAGGGTCAAGGTCTTCCGCTTTACACGTTTTCAGCTGAACTTCACATTGAGATAATGTTTCAGGAGCTGACATAACCCAGGCAGGGCCCTTCAGCTCAGCTAGTCCCTCAGCTCAGCTCCCCAGCTTCTATGGATCCTCTAGAAAGCTGCCTCTGCCTGCAGGCCAATCAGTGAGCCCAAGGCAGGGCTGTGTGGGTGTTGGAGACCCAGTTGGAGCAGAAGGGGAGTGGGGAGGTAGTGAAGCAGGGGACAGGGAAGTGGTGAATGACAGACTGCTGTGCAGAAGATTAGGGTACCTTCCCATTCCCTACCTCTCTGCCATGGCATTACTGTAGGCCTCAGTTTCCCCTCTATGCTCCAACACACCCTTAAGAGCCTAGAGAGAGACAAGGTCTTAATATAACTACAGGGTGGAATGGGGGGAAATTATACTGCTCATAATAAATAACTTTTCTTAAATGATAACTGTGCATGAGACCAAGTTCCAAAGGCCCTCGTGTGCTTTAGTCCTCACATCTGCCTTGTAAGATAATATATTAGCCCCATTTGATTGCTGACTCACTGAGAGGTGAAATGACTTAAGAAAGGACACATAGCTGTAAGTGGCAGTGCTGTGCTTTGAACACAGTCTAACTCCAGAGCAGAGTTTCTTGGAAGGGTTTGTGGGAAGGCTAAGATTTGAGCTCACCCAGGCCCTGGCATTTGTGAGCAAAGCTAGAGGTAACCAAGGACAGGGCTTTAGGACAACAACAGCTGTACAGTCCCCCTTGCAATCAATCAACCAAATGATAAACAAAGAGGATTCCCATCTATGGGAAGACTGTGACCTCTCACCCTCCTGCACATGGGGAAAACAGAGCAGAGAAAATCAAAGGGCTAGAGTTACCCGAAGTGCTAATCTTTGGTCAGTGCACTGGGAAATGAAAGTGGAAGGGGCAGGAAAAGCAGGCTGCACCCTGCAACAGGGTAAGTCAGGGGACCCACCAATCACAGGGGCTATGACTGTCTGATGGCAGCAGGCACTCATGGGTGTTTCCCTCATCGTCACGTTAACCACTCTGCAGGCCAGAGGCTGACCTTGGCATGGTGTGATGACAGGAGGCGAATTGGGAGAGGGAGGGAGCATGGGGCAGTGGAACTGTTAGGCCAAGAACCCCGCGTTATCTTGGGTGAGCCATTTCCCGCTCCAAGCCTTAGATACCCTGTGAGCACAGAGAATCAGTGCTCTTCTTTTTTCTGTTTGAACTTCTCAGAGATGAGGGGCAAGTACCTAAAACAAGTTTCATCTAAAACAAGAAGCTTCATATCAGTTTGGTTTTTTTGTTTTTTAGGTTTTTGTTTTGTACTAGGTATCAAAACCAGGACCTCACACACACTGTACCACAGGTCTGCATCTCTAGCCTCCCGGCTTCTTGATGAAGTGGAGAGACCAGAGTCTGCCCTTCCTGTCTGTAATTCTTTCAGGCCTCATGCGCCAACCTGCCCTACTCTTTCAGGCTCTAGGCTGGAAGGAAGGTGCCAAGAGAAAAATAAGACAAAACAGAGACTCTCCAGGATGGCTCTGCAGGCTCTGGACAGGCATTCCCACACCTGCCCAGGTCTCCTTTATCCCAGAGGGTTGCCCAGGGCTTTGCTGAGACTGATGAGCACACCACCTGGAAAGTGTATTAAGTGGCTCCCTGGGCTCAACCCCAGCCTTGCTAAATTCCTTGGAGCCTTCCTACACACCCCGCTGGGCCACTGCAGAGCTTTGATCACTGCTACACGAAGGGCTTCCTGAATGCTTTCCTGAGGACATTGTTCCCCTCTACAGAGTCATCAGGGTCAAATTCATCACCGGCTATGTTGGTCCAGGTCCTGCCCAGTAGAGAAATGCAGCCCTCTGTCTAAGCCCCACATCTCTTGGGAGAATTAAGCCAGTAATTTCTTGATTTAGTTCATTATTGGCCTTTGGGAATGCAAAGCAAAACACTGCTGCCATTAGCACCGCGTTGCTAGGCACCTCAAAGCACAACTCTGATAGCCTGTTCCCTGTTCTTCAAAGAGGCGTGCCTCCACACCCAGCCCCACCACATGCAAGGGCCTCTTTATTCAATCAACGTTTATTGACAACAACCATGTGCAAGGCACTCTGCAAAGGGGGCAGAGGGCTAAGACTTGGTTCTTGCCTTCAAAAAACTCAAGTTTATGAAACACAGATATACACCATCACACTGCTTGGTAACAAACACTTCAGGAAAAGGAACACAGGGCTAAAGAAGCAGTAAGAGAATGACCATCTCTGCTTGGAGAAGTCAGATGTGAATCCACACACTACATTTTATGGTATAACTCAGAGTTCACCAGGTAGTCAAGGAGGTAAGAACTAAGGAGACACAATGTATAGCATGCATGGAAGCAACAAGGTTTGAATGAGCATAATGCATTCATAAAATGGCAAAAACCAGGTTATTTCTCAGGGACTGATGGGAAATAAAGCTAAGGAGGTGGACTGGACAAGATGGTGAAAAATCCTGCAAGGTGTGCAAAAGGCTGCAGCTTTCTCCTGTAGGTAAAAGGAGCAAGAAAGAACTTTGAAGAAAAGCTTCAAAAATATGTGTGTTGTAGAAAGGAAATGCTTGCAGAAAAGGAAACAATTTTAAGGAAGAGACCATGACTCTAGGTAAGAGACAATGAGAGCTGAAAGTGGGGGAGTCAGCTGGACTCCAGATGCAGAAGTAGGTCAGTAGAGGTGGTGATAGAATCCATGAAGGCCTGTGGGAAGAAGACCTGAAATGACATGAGCAGCAAGATGGAGGAGATGGATTCGGACAGACCTTGTGCTGAGTGACATTTAAACATTCTCAGTCTTCACAACTCTGGGAGGCAGGCAGAATTACTGTAGTCCCATTTTACAGATGATGCTTGGAGAGTTCAAATGAACTTCTCAGTTACACAACTAAAGTTAGGTTTCACACCCAGGACACTGCTTTAACTATCATGCCATACAGCACATCTAGGCAGAGATGTGTAACACACCGTTGCAGATCATGGATACTTCAGCTTTTAGGGGGCAACTCAGAAGTAAAGATACACATCTGGAAGTCATCAAGGTAGATAATGGTGTTGAGCCACAGATGAGGTCAAGTCTGCCCAACAAGACATCCAAGCAGAGGCAAGAATGAAGCTGGGAGAACACTCATACTTAGGGCAGGAGGGAACCGTGGCAAAAGCAAGCTGGAAAAGGAAATTAAGGGGGAGGTGACGTTGAGGGAGAAGCCCAAGAAGAGAATGTCAAGTGCTGCAAAGAGCTAGAATGTGACCAGACTAAAAACAAGGACACCAGATTTGCCATTACAAAGGCTTTTAGCCAAAATGGCATGGCCTGGGCACTGTAGTGGGAGCAACAAACAAACAGCAAAAAAAGCTAAGGGAACAGGAACAGCACCAGGGGCTCAAGGATCTCTGTTTTTAAAAAATGATCATGAAGTGCTGCAGACTGTGTTGCATGAGGAACCCATAAATGCAGAGTGCCAGGCACCATGGCTATGCAAGTTGCTCCAGCTTCACTTAGCAGCTCAGGCTCAGAAGCAAATAGAAATGGACAGTGGAGCTGGACTTGGATGTGAGGGAGCAGGGGCAATGAGACAGGGCATAAAGCACAAACGCCTTTAGACTCATCTAGACAGAAAAGCTGCCCTTGCTGGAATGCTAAAGGTTTTTTAAAATTCAACTATTTGGAGGGCCTATTTGGCAGTTTTTAAAAGCCTGGCTTTACCTTTATATTATGTAAAAAGGATCTGACAAACAGATATATAATGTTAACAAATTTAATTTAAAAAGAATAAACCCTCTGCAAGTACATGAGAGGCATTGCTGGAACAGGATGAAAACCGATACACCAATTACTATTCTTTACTCTCCAAGCTGATTCCCCCAAAGATTTCCATTTAGCAAATACTTTTAAGAGGCTGTGAACAGCAAAGGAGGCAAAGAGCAATTTATTTTTATTTCATTGTTCAGACTGGCTACCATCCCACTTAGATAAAAGGGAGGTTTTCCTGGGTCGTCACAGCCAGTGCTTGCATGTCTTCAAAGCACTTGTAACTGCTTCTCACTCTTGCCACACCACTGGCTGGGGACGTGTTAACATCCCCATTTTGCAGGTAGGGAAAACAAAGGCCAAGAGAGATGAAGGCATAGCCCAAACACCAAATTTTCTTGCCTGTCATCCACTCTGCTCCTGATTCTTGATCTGTTAGTTATTCTAGAACACTCCCTTTCCCACTTCTAACCTCTGAGTTTGCAGGCTGCGTTGCTGGAATACTACACAGTAACCCAGATCTGAAGCCTGCAATCCCTATCCGGCTTGGTCATTAGGCAAGACAAACATTTCTGTAAAATATTCCTAAAATGCCCTCAGAGAGACCTGTAAGGGCACCTGTTGTCACTCAGCCAAGATTTTTCACTCCTCCTTTGGGATGGGTCCTTTGGGATAGGTCCCATTACCCGGGATCACAATGATACATAAAACTATTGTAGGAAATGTAAGCTCTTCCTGCAACAAAATTAAAACAGCTAGTGTTTATTGAGCACATACTGGCTGCTGTGGATTATTCCAACCATTTTACATGTGGTATCTTTCCCTTGGGATAATCCAGCAAAAATGCTTACCCCTATTTTATAAATGAGGACACTGAGGTTAAGAAAGGCTCAGTGACTTGACCAAGGTCACTTAGTCTGACACAATATTCATAACTCAAGTCTGCCAATTGTCGAAAGCCACCTGATTTTTACTACATAGCATGGCCTTGACTCAGCACCCTATGAGTACATGGAGACCCATCCCAAAGTGGCAGGAGACAAGCCCGGCAAGATTGAGCTTTTTAATTCTAGCTGAATGGCTCACAACCCAGACTCCAGTGAGGCTAATTCCACACTGTTTCACGCAACCAACCGTCTGATCCACCAGGACACTGGAAAGCTGACAAGTCAAAGGGCTCCCTGGCAGGCTTGTCCTGGCAGCTACCCAACTGAGTTGCACTAATACAGCACAGGAAAGGGTATAGAGAGAATGGAAAAGCACCAGACACTGAGCCACTGAGGGGAGAGAAGTGATTCCTGGCGCGCTCAGACAGGATAACCCTGCTCCAAAGGCACTACCGTCACGAGGCTAGGAAAAGACCTGGGGTTGAAGGACAAGAAAGAGTCAAGCGCACCTACTTACTGATGTGTTCCAGTGAACTGTGACTGCTGGGCTGGTTTAAAAGAAGGTCACATAACTCCAAGGTGAGTTAGCAAGAATGGAAGAAAACCAGTCTGTGCTCTGGCTCTTTCCAGCAACCCTGATCCGTGTTTGCCCACAATCACTTAAGCCCGGCTACTTAACGTCACCTGTGCACAGGAACGCGCGTGCACTATCTTATAGCTACTACGGCAGCTGTGGATCTCTGCCAGCCCATGGGAAAGGAAGACTGAGCTGAGCATATTAATAGCCTTGCTGGAGCCAGAAATTCAGCCAGGACATGCCCTAGGAAATGAAATTATTTAAAACAGGGGCACAAAGTGAGACTGGAAGAAAAGAGCAACTTGGATTTCCAAAGATAGGGTTTCTTCAACCAGACATTAGTAGGAGGTACACTTAAAATATCTGAAAGTCTAAAAATGTCTGTGGGAAAAATCTTTTGAGTATTGTCCTTATGGCTTTCCATTTTGTCTGGGCTGATATTAAACTATGTGTGTAGGACACCCAAAAGGTTTCAGTGAAAATCAATCCTGTGACCTAATATTTGCTATAAGTTGTCAGAAAAAAAATGTGTAACTTTCAAATGTCATTAGGAAAGGGACATTTTTTGTTGTTGATTTTGTTGAAGTGCTGGGGGTCAAACCCAGGACGTCACTCACACACTAGACAAGTCCTTTACCACTGAGTTGCATCACCACCACCCTGGCATAAGAGGGATATTTTTGAGATCACAAATTGGCCACCATTGGTTCAAATTAACCCAAGTATGTTAGCATGCTTAGATTTTTTTTTTTAATGAACAGGCAACATTTTTTAACCTGTTTCACAAATTAAAAAAAATTAAAACTCCACTGAATTTTTAGCATTCTTAAGAAAAAAATGGGAAAACCAGTGCCACTGAGCATGCCCCACAAATTGGAAACTGAATCACTAGTGCCCCCTCTTGGCAGTGCTGCGCTTTGCACATTTGTCATCCCCTGAAGAATCAAGATTTGCTATTCCTGATTTAGCCCATGGAAGTGATCCCAGGCCTAGTAATGATCAGGACCACCACAGGGTGGCAGCACCAGCCCAGTAATGCAGGCTGCCACAGGCCAGAACCTGTAACCAGAAACTGAGTTTAGCAGATCCTTTTTGAACCTTCCTTGGGTAGCAGTCCTGCACAACTCTCATCAGATTCATTCCCCAAGGGGCAATGGTAACTCAGCTCAGTTTCTTCACTAGGCCACAGCGACACTGGACATAATGCTCCCCTCAGGCCACCACTTAAGTATCCTTGGTCTCCTAGCACTGCCCACTCCACGGGCGGCCTCGACCTGTGCAGGAATTCTAACTTCCCCCATTAAGGCCACCAGGCCCCAGGGAAGAGAGATTCTGAGGTAGGAGCCACAGCAACCCCTCCCATCACTGTGCAGTGATCACAGTGGGTACTTCCCTTTGCACTTCGCTAAACCCAGCCTGCTTCATGAGGCAGCACGCTCTTCTCCCTCTTCCAGCCTTCTGCTCACTGTTCTTACCTTGCCAGCAACATCTCAAGTGGTAACACTTAGCGTTAACTCCTACAACCCTTTCAGAAAGACGCCTGCAAGTATGTATGGCCTCTTAACTATTCCATGTCATCCAAATGCCACTCTTCCAGAAGCCTTATGTAAGATAATCCTTGAAGTACTTAAGCTTGGGAACAATCAGAAACAACTCAAATGTCCAGCAATAAGGAAACTTAAAAATCAATTTTTGCTATATTCTACAGAAGACACATATTAAAAACAATTATGACCATGTGATAACATGAAAAATGACTTTAAGAAATGTGAAAAAGCAATGTAAAATTTAAAGTATAGTGATATAACTACCTTTATTAATTTATTTTCCTTTGGTATCAGGAATCAAAATCAAGACCTTGTGCTTGCCAGGCAGGCACTGTGCCACTGAGTTATATTCCTGGCATAATTACCTTTAAAAACTACACAGAAGTCAGGGATTTAGTTCAGTGGCATAAGTGCCTGCTAGCAAACACGTTGTGAGTTCAACCCCTGGCACCAAACAAAACAAAACAAAAAAAACTACACAGAAAAGTA
Organism: Hydrochoerus hydrochaeris; assembly: GCA_004027455.1. Taxonomy (NCBI): domain Eukaryota; kingdom Metazoa; phylum Chordata; class Mammalia; order Rodentia; family Hydrochaeridae; genus Hydrochoerus; species Hydrochoerus hydrochaeris. Next base: position 84,544 of record PVLA01004588.1, read on the forward strand.
GTGAAAAGATAATAAAATCCTCACAGTGGTTGGATTATAGTGCTGAGAGTGTGTTTACCTTGTTCTAATCCCTACTGAATTTCCCTTAATGTCTATATATTACCTTTATTATGGAGAAAAAGGGGATGGTATACCTGTGAGCTTTAGACTTTAGAAGAGCTACTACTGCCTCTTTCTGTGACAGTAGAAGGTTCTTGGGAACCAGAGCCTCTAGGATTCACAACAATCACTTATAAAATTGAAGTTTCCAGGTCCTGGAGTCTTTAATTGCTGTTCTAACCCAAATACTATCTAGAAGACAAGATTCGATCAAAATGGTTTTCAGATGCCACTTTAATCAAGGTTTTCACTACACAGTGAGAGGTGGAAGATGGTGACTGTTTTCAGGCAAATTCACCAGGCACATGTCCCTCCCTGCCCCATGAACAACCTGTGCATCTGACAAGAGAAAAATGCTTTCCTTTCCTAGAGAATCCCATTCCTGAGCTGACAACAGGACTTCAGAAAGAATGAATACAAAGGATAGGGCAAACTAGTCAAGGGAACCAGGCAGATTTCTGAATTCTTTCAGTGCAAACTGGAACTAGACATGTGGGCACCCTCCTAAAGGGAACACCCAAATCCAAACATTCCCACTTGAGGCCAAACCACCTCTCCAGGCAGACTGAGAGCCATGTTCGTCCACAGCATTCCTCTGGGCAGTGCATCAGTGGAAGCTTGGAAACCTGAGCAGTTGTGGACCCCATTCTACAGATTTAGCCCTCCTCTTGGCTGGCCCTCAGCTGCTCCTTGTGTCTCCCTGGCTATAAAGGAGCAGCCAGTACACGTGAGGCTGTGGGGTGCAGAAGGGGCCAAGAATAAGCAGCAAAGCAAATCAGATGTATGTTCTGGGGCTGAGTTGACATCACAGCAGGACCAGTCACAGCCCTGTTGACCATAGGATTCTGAGTCTTCCATTAATTCTTCTCGGGGCGGTTTCTGTTCAGGACAGATTTAGGGGCAAATTCCAGCTTGTCCTTCAGGCTCACCACCTGGGTATGATCCTTGCCTAGCAGTTCATCCAGCTTACGATCCTCCCGGCACTCTGAGATGCTCTTTTCTTCTTCCACAGGCTGGGGATCCTTTCCCCTGATGAACCATTCCAGGTGGTAGCCCACAGCGCCAACCACAAAGGCCACAGGAAATGTGACATAAGGAGCATAGGTACGCACCACGGTCCAAAGGACAGGCCACATGACATCTGCAGAGGAGCACAAGATAGCATTAGGGAAAACAATCAACCCCTCCTCCACCAAAATGGACAGCCCACCAGGCACTCCACTTAACAGGCAGCCTGGCTCAACTTAGTGAGAAGTCACCCTGGGCAGAGTAGTACAAGAGGGTCCTCTGTTCTATCCCATAGCTGTGGCCCTGAAATTTCCTAGGAAATGCTGGAAGACTTAATTATTACAGAAAGTAGAAGAATCTCTATTTTATGTACTATTATCTTTTGACAATTGTGCCCCTATATATGGCAGTGTTCCCCACAAAGAGACCTCTGAGCCTTTCCCAATAGAGATTGTTGACCTTTGGCTCTCCCTCTCCAGTCTGTCAACATTTCAGAAAGAGAAAAGAAGCCTTTCTCTGTTCCACAAAATTTCTCCGTTAAGTATAGCCAGGTACCACATACAATCCCACTGTAAATCTCCTGGTTCTTCAATAAGTAATTTCTTTTCCTCAAGTATAAGCAGTGTATTTAAACAACTCACATATAATCTATGGCTTAACTTTTCTGGACTTTTTTAAAAAGCAGAATGTATTTATTGAGAGAAAGAAAGCTTCTGTTTGAGAGAGAGGGGTCCCAAGTGGGTTGCCCACTTTTCTGGATTTAAAATATTATTTTATTCTATTCTTCACTTGGCTTTTCTAACAATGTATAGGACTAACCCACAATTATAAATCTGTTGGTCAAACCACTTATAAAATATACTATCTTTAACCAAACCTATATCCCTACATTTGCATAGTAAACTCCTAAACTTAAAACAAACCATTAGATATACTCTGGATATTCTAGGGTCCCTGGACTTGAAAATTTGACATTCTCTATAAAAACTACTGCACAAGCCATAGTGGAGGGCAGGGGAGTGGAACTGTCTTCTGAAATAAAGCAGAACAAAGTAATGTAACAACACAGAAACTGGGCCACTCTAATGGTTATTTAGTTACAAATGATTATTATCATTATTAACAATCATCAAAGACCATTCATAGTTATCATGATAGCTACCATTTACTGAGCACTTACTACATGCTATGCCTTAGGCTAAGTACTTAACACATACTTTATATACTCTTTTCATCCTCATGTCTGTCCAATTGTCTTTGGAAAAATTCAAGTGTTTTGTGGACTTAAGCCAATAATGGACCATCCTAAAGGTGAAGGGATAAAAACTGCAGCAGCTTCAAGTCTCCCCTGTCCTATTCCTAATCCTTTGTTTCAGCACCAGGTCTATACTGGGCAGTTTCCACATTAGTTATCATCTGACCCTCACAACACCTCCGTGATGTACAAATTATTACGGAAAAATTTTGTATAAGGCCACAAAGACACTGTTAACTTGCCCAAGATTACTAAAAGCAACAAACTCACTGATTTTAAGCCCAGACCTCTCCAAAGCCTATACACTGCAGATAGGTACGTGGCTTCTGTCCAATTTCTGGACTTAAGGGAGAACCTCCTGCAGTTTTCCTCCCACTAGCTTCGCATCTTACTAGCTAGAAGAGCTTCCACTTTTGTAAATTCTGAGGTTATACTGAGAGATCTGTGAAATTCTAAGATGTAGACAGTAAAAGGCACTCCTGAAGAATCCCTGTTATTCTCTACCTTTTAAGATATTTGTCTCTTTCCTAAACAGCAACTCTCCATATAATTTTCTATCTTAAAACATATCAAGCATCAGTCCACTACTAGGGTCCCTGGCTATATTCTGGTCATTTTCAAATAAGCATTCATCTATTTAACACTGATATTCAACACATATCATCATTTTCTCAAAGTCACGCACTGTGCTGGATTATTTTACTTGTCTGCATTTCCCACTACACCATAAAGTGCCAAAAGGACAAGGCTCAAGTCTACTGGCCCACTTCACCCTATCCAGCTCCCCACCCCTCCCACCCTTTCTGGTTGGTTGGCTTGTTTGTTGTCTTGAGACGGGATCTCACTACCAGTTCAGGTTGGCCTTGAACTCTGTAGCCCAAACTGGCCGCGTACTCGGGATTACAGGGGTATGCCACCACGCCCAGCCTTCTCCCACCCCTTCTGGCACAAAGTGATTTTAAAAAGACTGTTGAACCGAATGAATGACAACTCAAGTAACTCACTAGTATAAAACCACAGCAGTCATCCACCAGCAGATGCCTTTGCTAATTACGAGAAGCTAGAACTCCACGGTCATCCCCAGGGTTTTAAAATGAAGGAGGCGGGGCTGGGGATTTAGCTCGGTGGCTTAAGCGCTTGCCTGGCAAGCGCAAGGTCGTGAGTTCGATCCCCGGTACCAAAAAAAAAAAAAAAGAAGAAGAAAAAGAGGCAAAACTGTATTGCAAATACTGTGACGCCTATTTCCCGCCTGGTATGGAGGGAGCCTGCTAAATCGTCCAGTAGTCAACTGGGCTGCAGGGAAACCTGTCTTTGAGAATGGAAGCCTCGCTATCAAATTCAAGGCTTGCTAAAATGAATAGGGGGCCTGGGAAAGTAGGAGAATCTGCCTCGACTGTCCATCCGCACTCACTCGGGTGCCGGCGGCCTAGACGAAGTGGCCACAGGAGACCAGACGGGCAACGGAGCGTCGGGAGGCGAGGGCACTGCCGGGCCCGGCTCGGGACGCAGCGGACACTCTCCGTCCCTCCTCTCCTAACTCAGAAGTTACTTCCCGAGCCCTGGCCAAGGACGGGCGGCCCCGACAGCCCCTCCAGGGAAGAGAACGGCGCTCCCGACCCACGCTCACCTGCGGCCCAGCCCGCACTCCACGGTCCCGCCTCAGCTCTCCGCCCGCCAACCGGGAGCACGGAAGTCTCCGCTCCCAGCGGCCCGCGGGGCGTCGCCCGGTGACCCCGCCCGCCGCGCTTCCTCCGAGCGCAGGGAACCGCCGAGCTCCAGTCAAGGGATGAGAGGAAGCCAGACGTCCGCAGCCAGGCCTGCGGCCTGAGGTTGTACCGCGCCCCCTGGCGGCCGGGAGGTTCTCCGCGATGTCGCCGCGTGCGTTTCTCGGAGAAAATGAAAAATCATCTATTCACTTATTCAACTGACATTTATTAGGCGTCTCGTAAAACCTACGTCGGATACTCAGAAACATAAGATATGATCTCTAGAAGAAGCTTTCCTTAGCAGCGTGTAATCTAGTGCTTTAAAACCTTTTTGGAGACTAGCTAACTCTATTTGTGTCACCTTGAGAACACTATTAATCTATCTGAGCTGCCCTTCTTCTGTGTAGAGGCAATACATTCATGTAGCAGGGATATTTTGAGGATTAGATGAGATCATGTACATAAAGTACTGTGCCAGGCACATGGCAGGCACAGAAATAGATGATAGCTATTGCAAGTCTACAGATAATTGAACTATAGTAAAAACTGTTTTATATGAGCTCTGAAATGTAAGTATTCACTCCCTACTCTGCACTTCCACAGTACCTTGAATAGACGTCTATTTTACCACGTATCAAAAAGGCCCCAGCGCTCAATCTCTTTAATGCCCGCCCCCCTGCCCTGCCTTCTCAACCTCCTTCCCCTGATCTCAGTCTGACATATTTCCTTGTGTGCAGTAACACATACTAATTCCTTTCTACCTTCATACACATTCCAAACTTAATGTCTGTGCCTTGGTTTACACTTTTGCATCTACCCAGAGTAGTCTTCCCACCTTTCTTTACCAAAGTAGCTTGTTTTTTTCAAGCTCGTGGGTCACCTTCATAGGAAGTGTTCTGGATCACATTATCAGGTTACAGACTCTTCCTCTATTATTGCAAATAACTCGAAGTTAAGCTTGCCAGTAAAGATGAAGACAAAACAGCGTGAAGACATAAGTAGGAGACTATTTTTGGCAGAACTGATGTACTTATACATAGAATATGTAGAGAGGAGACAAGAATGGAATGCCTAGCATAACTGGCATTCAGCCAGACAATCAACATGTGCTAATTGGGGATGTAAAAGTGACTGGGACCATCCCTGTCCTCAGTTCTGTCACTGAAGAGGAAGCAGATGCAACTACAACTTGTCACCTGAGTGTAAGAAATGTGATGCCCAGCCAGGAAAAATGAGAAGTCTCCCTAGAGGAACCAGCCCTTGAGCTGGTTCTTGAGTACTAAGCAGTTCCTGCAAACAGACCTGAGTAGGACTCACAAGTCCAGACCTGGAAAACACATGTCCATAGTTTCAACTTATGACTCTGTCATCTGCTAATCCCAGAAAAGCTACTTACACTGTTTTGAAAGACAACAGGATTCACCTCTAGGATTGCTGTATTAAATCACCTTAATGTGTATATAGTGCTTGACAAAGTACTTGACACCTCAATAAATGTTCAGTAAGTGGTTACTGACATGTTACGTATTCCCTAAATTCATTCCTCCTTCTGTAATGTCCTAAGTCCATTTTTGGTCATTCATTAAACCAAAACTGTGAATGACATCTTCAAGGCTTTCTTTCTGCATGACTCCCCAGATCTAGCTTATGGAACCCATGCCTAAATGTCTCTCAAGGTCAACATCATTTTCTCTTACCTACACCACTTTAGCACTTCTCATAATGGTTTTCCTGTCTTCCCATTGCCCCCTCCAGTCCATTTCCATTCTTCTGACCAGAAGATCTTTCAGCAATTTAAATAAAACCATGAAATCTCTAGTTTGGCCCTCTCATGGATCCTTTTGGCTATATCTCCATGGTCTTCACATAACTATCCTAGTCTGTCACCTCAAATGATCCTCCTGCCCACCCTCCCAAGAAGCTGGGACTATAGGCCACCATGCCCTGTTTTTAGGTATCTTGATTTTGGACTTCCCAGCATGCACAACTGTGAGCCAACTACCTAGTCTGAGGTATTCTATCACAGTAGCACAGAATAGACTTGAGACACTCTGATTGCTAGAGGACCCTTCCTCCTATGTCCACGGGCCCTCTAGGAGAGTGGGCCTTCCTTATACCATAACTTTCTGTTCATGCATCTGGCTATGGCCACACTCAGACCACAAGGACTAGATACTCCCCACACACACATCAGAACAGTCAAGGAGATTTTAAACATCATGCTTGTAGAGGTTACAGGTGCTGACTATTCCTTTGTAATTTCCACCTACCTTGACTCCAAGAAACCCAGCCCTGTTTCTGAGAAAAGACTTAAGAACTGTATGCTATAGAAGACTAAAACATGTTTTTCACTGCAACATTTGGGTAAGTAGCTTAACTTCTCTGAGCCTGTTTCTTCATCTATTATATGTAGGTGATAATAACAATACTTGCTTTGTAGGACTGCTCTAAATATTGTCTAGTTCCAAACTCATTCATGTCCCAATTTTAGAGATGAGAAAATCTCAGTGAACTAATGTAGCCCAGGCCTCACTTGGCAAGTCCATGGGAAACAGACCAATGAGCATTAGTAGAGGCAGCTACTGTCATCCACTCCATTCCAAAACCTGGCTGAACAGCAGAATCACCTGGAGCACTTGTTAGAAACTCATTCAGTACAGTTTATTCACTAACGTCTTGGACCAGGCCCAGGAATCTGTATGGGATCAGCTCCAAGCTGATTTGCTTTTGGGAATTCAAACCACGTAGGAGCCCTCCCTGTGGACTCATGAGTGTATACGTGCACAATATTTTGCTTTCCAGAAGCAGCTGCCAAGCCAGCCTGTAAGAAATGTTTACACCACTCCAGTTCAGACCCTTGCCATGACTCTACCCAGGCTTCAGACCCCACCCTCCTCACCAGGACCTGGAAGTTGACAGGATCAAGTCCCCATTCTCCCAGTGGCTTTTCTTCTCCTGGCCTTTGCACCAGTGTTCCTTGATCTTGGGACATCCTTCCCAGTTCCAGTGCTCCTTTAGTGACAAAGACCTAGTGAATTCTGACACTCGTGGCTTGTATGTTTAACTGTATTGTTTATTTTCCAGTTTCTCCCATAAAACCATAAGCTCCAAAAGGATAGAAACTACATTATTTAGGGCTATCTCAGTGGTAGCCTCAGTAATAAGTGTTTTCTGGGTAGATGAATGAGAAGAATGGACTGGTCCAGTGTGGTCCCAAAGAGCAACTGAGCCCCTGGAAGGCTTCTCGCTCCTGGCCAGTGTGAGGCATCAACCCTGAGGGACTAGAAAGGGGGCTTTCTGGGGAGGTTTTCCTTTTGGGACTGGGGAGGTTTTAGAACTAAAAGGCCATGATTTGGCTTAGACCTGGCTCCACTACTAGCTTTGTGACCTTGGACAGGTCGCTTAACCTTCCCTGAGCTTCAGCGTTCTTGCTTGGTGTAAGGATGAGCTGCATGCACATAAAGCACTCCTCCATTTTCTGAAACATGTTAAGCATTCAATAAATGTTAGCCATCACTACTAGGTTTGGGTTGGCTTCTCCCAGCAAGTTCTGCTCTACCTCCTTTTCCCAAAGAAGTCCACGTACAGGAGGCATTGGAAGGAGGCACAGGAGCATTCCTCTGAGCAGTTTTCTGCTGTTGTTTGGGAATGACTGTAGCAGAAGGAACAATGTGCCCTCAGGGGAAAGAAATCATATTTCTCAATACCTAATAATAACCACATTCCCTGTTTATCCAGCACATGCTATGGACCAGGCACTAAGCCCTACTGCTTCTTTCTCTGGGGAAACCCTAGGAGGACTTAGAAGCAGATAGAGAACCAGGCTGAACCGTGGGGAGTGAAGAGGTCAATGGCCTCCTCCCTCTGGGAAGGCTTAGGTTCTTATTGTGGCTGGATCCCCTTTCTCCTAGTTGGCCCATCAGCAGGAAGAGCTCAGACAACCCCTGTGTCCCACAACAAGAAGGCATGCTCCAGGCCCTTTCTCTGCACCCCCACCCCACATCAGGCAGAGGTGGCCCCTTCTCAGCACCCCAGTGGGGTGGAGGTAGCCTCTTCTGGAGAGAGCAGGTGGCTCGAGTGCAGTTCTGCGGTTTTATTTTTCCTGGGATACTCAAGAGGATGTAGGAACAGCCACAGGTGTGGTGAGGGGAAACCCCCATCTCCCCTCCCCAGCCACTGGGACGGAGAGAGGCCCAGGCGCCCTGGTCCTGGGTTGGTCCAGCCACTGTGGTCCCTGGGCCCTTTGGGCAGAGGGTTGAGGGTGGAGCCCTGGGAGGGTGAGGGAGGCTCCTAGGCGGGGTTGGGTAGTCTTCATAAAAAGCCACGAAGCTTGATCCCCCACGAAGCCCAGCCCCGCGGGGTTGGGGGGACGCAGAGCCCAGATGGGGGACCTGGCCCGGCCTGGCCCATGGAGGAAAATAATGGCAGAGATGATGCCCATGGTGAGAAAGTGGGAACAAAGCGTCGGACCAGGAAGATGGGCTTCCAGGTGAGGGGCACGGGGTGGAGAGGCACGGCCCCCAGCCCAACCTGGGCGCCTTCGCGTGGGGCCAGGAAGGTAAAAAACCCACGAGAGTGCGACGGGCAGGAGGGGCCAGGACGTGCGGTGCCGGCGGGGCGGGCGCATGGGGCTGCCCGCGTTCACAGTGACCTCGACGCTGGGTGTACAGTACGGGTAGAAAACCGCGGCCCCGGCCGGGCTGGGCGGGCCGGGCGGGTCACAGCCTGGTCTGGGCCTCGGGGATGTAGATCTCGATGCTGTCGGCGCTCTCGGTGGCCGAGCTGTGGCGGAAGGAGGCAGCGCGCTTGGCCGCCAGGAGCCGCTTGCGCGCTTCCTGCCGCTGCCGGTCCACGGAGTCCAGGGAGCGCTCCTTCACCGGCACGCCCCGGCCCCGCGAGGGCTTCTTTGGTATCGGCGGAGGGACCTTCTTTTCCTCCTGTCGGGAGAGCGAGAGCGCGGCCGTGAGCCCCGGAGCCGGGACCACCCTCGGCACCCCGGTTCGGTCCGCGCCCCAGCTCTCAGAGAAATGGGAATCCTGTGGCTGCAAACGGAAAGCACGGATCGCACGACCTAAGTCCCAAGGTCAAAACCTGGCATCTTTAAAACATGATGGATTAGCGCGCCCCCTGGTGGAGCCGTCCTTAACTACTTGCATCAGCGTGCTGTTTAGGGACCAGTTTCCTCCCAGTTCCGCCAATCCAGGCCAAGGCAAGGGGGACCGGATCACCACCACGCCCCCGAGACCCATCACACACAGGTCTAAAGCCAAAAGATGAGGCATGCTTAAGGCTGTGTCCTCTGTGCCCAAGCCTGAGCTGAAGGTGACCTTCTAGAAAGTCTGCTGGCGAAAGGTGGCAGGGGGATCCCAGGAAGCTTAGGCAGTGACGTGCGTGGAGACCAGGAAACAGTGTGGTCATTCTGGAAAAGGATGATCATCTGTTCCCTGCTGAACACGGGTCTCTTCCCCTGCACACCTCAGCCCCCAACACGTCTCCCTGTGGAAGGGCATTTTCCAGAGTGTAGCCTCTAGGTCTCAAGGGACCCCCCCTACACACACACACACACACACACACACACACACCTTAGGTTCCAGGAGTTTCCAGCTGTTGGCCTTGAGTTGCTGTAGCTCCAGGAACTTGAGGGTCACATCCTCAATGGACAGCTGCAGGAGGTCCCAGAAACCCGCCAGGTCCTGGAAGGTTGGCACGGGGAACGCAGTGGGGTCCTATAGCAATGGGAGACATGAGGGCATCCCCTATCAAGGAGGTCTGACCCCAGCCAGAACCACAAAAGCCCTATCTGACATCACCATCAAGAAGCCTAACCTGAGAGAATGAGGTGGGGCTGGAAGACAAGAGACAGAAAAGAGAGTGGGCCTCTCACTCTCAGGCAGCACAAACACCTGGCCCCACCTCCAAGCACAACACTCAAAATGACCCTGTAGGATCAAAAACCTGGTCCCCCCCCCAACCTTGATCTCCAGCCACCCTGGGCCACCTGCCCAGGTGCATACACTCAGTAGGCTCTACTCCTGTGGGCACTCACCATGCTTTGCTGACACAGCCGGAAGAACTGCTGGACCTTCTGGGACAGGAGAAGTTGTGTGCTGCCCACAGCACTTCGAATCTTCTCCAGGACTGGAGAGAAGAAGGAAATTCAAGGAGAAGAACAAGGCATCTTCTTCCCCAGCCTCCAGAAAGTCCACCTCGATGACTTTCACCTCTTGGTTATTTGCACTGTTTATCCATCTGTCTCCTCCTGTCCCTTCTTTACCTCACCCTCAAGTTCCTGACAAGCAACTCTGTCCCATCTCACCAAAACTGGATATTCAGATACTGATGTCCCTTCCTTAATGAGCACTTACTACATTCACTGACCACTTATCTTCTTGTATCCTTCCTGCCTCCCAAGTCAGCACAGATGGAAACCAGCCCCAGCCTAGCCCTATATCCCTGGCCAGGGCATCAGCTCGAAGATCACCCATTGGCTGAATTGTGTCATTCATCAGGGCATGGTTCCGTGGCTCACCAAAAATTACTAAGTAGTTTCATGAACATGACCTAGTCATACATAATTCCATCAACCTGGGGATTCTGCCATGAGGGTATCTTTCTCCTAGACTAGACTTGGTGGAAAAGGGTCATATCTTCCTTCATTCCAGGGCAATATCCACTTTGCTGAGCCTCATCACCTGCATCAAAAAGGATCTGACTTGAACTGCCTCTTCCCTGCCTTGTGTCTGGTCTTACCACCTATTTCAGACTGGATCCTCATACTAGTCCAGATCTGAATAGTTGCCCTTGGCCCCTTAGTCCTGGTGACCTGGACTGGTAGCCATCTCCTAGAAGATCCAGTCCTTTTACCCAGTCAGTGTCTCCAGTCCTTGCTGGGGCCTCTGAAGCTGCTCTTCCCAAGAGCTCCTGGTATGCCCTAGTACCAGTGTGGAGTCCCTAAGCTCCCATGTGGAAGGACCGGCAAAGGCTGAGTCATGCCTAACCCGTAGGACCTCCTGTTCTACTGCAGCCCCACCACCGGCCACCATCCTCTGAGCCCACGGGGGCCCAGCGCCCCATGCCCGCCAACTCACTCTCCTCTGGCAGCTCATAGTCCTCCGCCTCACGCTCCATCTGCTGGCACCAGTGCTCCAGCTTCTCCACCTCTGCCCGCAGCATCTTGATGAACCACTCGCCATCCCGTGGGCAGGGGGATGTGCGGCCTGAGTCAGGGAGGCTACGCGAACCACGCTCCATCCAGGAGTCTCGGCGGCCAGACCCAGGGCCAGGGGTGGGGGTAGGGGCAGGGCCTGGTGACCCATCAGTGGCCGGCGGCTCATACGGCAGTGGGTAGCCCTCGCGGTAGGCCCACTGGCCCTGCGTGTGGACCGTACGGAAGACTGAGTAGGTGGGGGCCCGGGGCCCGGGCTGGGGCTCAGAGGCGTGCCTCTGGAAGGAGCGTCCAAACTGCAGGGCCTTGTCTTCTGTGGCCACCGTAGCCAGGCCAGCCAGGCCTTCAAGCTCCAGGTCTGCCTGCACACCGGCCGTCACACTGTTGGAGCGCTTGAACCTCGCCCGCCTGTGGAAACAGGCACTTGTCCTTTCTGCCCAGCCTCATTCCAGCCCTCACCCCCACCCCAGACAAAAAGGGAAGGAGATGAGGAAAAGAACCTACAAAGGAAGGGCCATTAATTTACACACTTGCAACTGAGGTTCACCTAATAACCTACCCATTGTACCACCAATAGATAAGGATGAGGGTTAAAATATCTGACAAACACTGCTCCATGGCCAGGACAGATGCTGGTAGACAACAGTCAAAGCCTACACCGACCAAAGTATCAAAGCTACACCCTGCTGAAGCTGGACTATGGGGAAGACCAGAGGGGCCCTAGGCAGGTCCAGGGTGGTGGCAGCTCCTTACTGATGAATGCAGAAGTGTTTTGATATTCTATTAAATGGTATATCTGTGCTGGTTTACTCTGTCAGCCTTACAGAGTGGTGAGGACAGTAAAGGCCCAGAAAGGCCCATGCTCCTCCAGCTACAAAGAAGCAGAGCCAGGATTTGGACTCAGAGCTGCTGGATTCCACTGTCAAACACTCTGCACCATATCGGCTGTTAAAACATCACAGCAAGAGATGCTGGGAGTAGCTGCAGATGGAATGGGCCTGCAGCTGGAAGGACTTTTCCCCTAGGGACCCTGACAGCACAGCCCAGAGCCTGGCCAGACACAGCATGCCAGTGCCAGCGGAGCTGAATTAAGTTGTTGGCAGGAATGACACAGGACCTGGAGATTTCTTGTCTTTGAATTAACAATATGCAAATACTATGCAAAATAGAAAGTCAACTGCCCTTGTTATTTTTTTCCCCAGAGTTCAGAGTAGGAGCTCTTTTCTATAAAGAAGTTATTGGCTCCTAAGATGCACTTAAAGAAGTGAGAGTCAGAGGATATGGGCGGTGGAGCACACTAAGAGTTTCAAGGCCTAGGAATTCAAGGGCCCATGGGTCCTGAGTTCTCTTCTTCACCTCTGCCTCAGAAAAGAGAAAAGCTTGTCTAGCTAGCTCCAGGGCCCTGCTGAGCTTTTCAGGAGACTCTCCCAGCCCCTACAACTTCAGCCTGCCTCATGCCACCCAGGCCTTCTCTCCTTGCTGCCTGCCTGATTCCCTCCAGCTGGCGGGCTGCCTGCTGGGAGCCTGTTGCCATAGAAACCAGGCCCAGAAGGATGCTGCAGGACCCAGGAAAGAGAGATGCACTCATGTGCAGTCTCCACAGAGCCCTATGTCCCCACCCCCAGCTCTGTAAGGAGAGAAAATATGTCTTCATTGCCTCCTGCAAGGTCTTCACCTTGGTGTCGGCCCTGATCAGATTGGCATCATCATTTGCCTTGCGTATTGGATAGGCCTCCTTTCAAACACTTCTGCATCTACTCAATATATGCAAAGGAAAAGCACTGGACCGGGAGGCAGACCTGAGCTCTAGTGCTGATTTTGTCACTATAGGTACCGTTGGAAGTCCTCCATTAGGCCAGCTAATATGTATCTATTTAAAATATATGATTACATATTACATTTAAGTACATACATATGGGCTGGGGATTTAGCTCAGTGGCATAAGTACCTGCCTTGCAAGCGAGTGGTTGTGAGTTCAATCCCCGGTACCGATTAAAAAAAAAAAAAAGTACATACACATATATGTATCTAAACAATGCACATATAAGATTATAGGAATTGATCAGTAATTTTTAAGGTATTTTCTCTCTCCAAAATTATACCTTGTATGTTTTAAGATCTGGGGACCAACAATCCTTCCCCAATCCTTCCCCAATCTACAATAGTCTTCCCAAAGCTGAACTCTGCCAAGTCAATCTCCTTTTCAAAATCTTCCCATAAGTCCCCATTGCCAATAAAATAAAGTTCAAACTTCCTGTGCCAGCATTTACTGGTGGTCTGATACTCTGGATTCAGTTTTCATCTTCAACTTCATCTCCCCCATATTCTCCTAATGCCCCAAACAGATTACATGTGACTGATTCTAAGCCTTCCTTCTCCTCCCTGCCTATTCCTCACTCAAACCTCTCTTCTGCCCTGGCTCCTCTGACCTTCCACAGGACCCCTTCTCAGCTGTATACCCCCTCAGCAGTCTTCTCGTATCCAGAGGTAGTCCTGTCATTTGGTTAAACTGCTTTCTCTTTCTGGCGAGAGACTTGTCCATCTACCTATACCATCAGGATGCGCCCTGGCTCCCCACAAGTATTTTTGTGCTCTAGAACTTCAGTTAGCCTGTGACTCCTTGAGAACTTCATCAGTTGCAAACCACAGAGGTAAAGGTAGGATTTGCCCCAATAAATACACTCTTAAAGAGCCACCATCTTCACTGCTTCTTTGAACGTGGATTTATCTCTGGGCACCACTGAGTTTCCTGCCTCTCACCTTGTCTTCTAAGTCCTAAGAGAATCATGTTCCATCTTGCTGGGAGTCACAGTATGGAACAGAAGCACAAAGTGTCCCAGGCTTCATGGCTCTCAAGTCTACCTCAACAAGCTCTCTTACTGTGTGTGCTTCAGGGAAATCCAAAGAAGCTGAGGAGCTTAAGGGATTAGTGGAAGCACAGTCCTCACCAACACTCCCAGACAGCGGCCTGAGTCTCACACAGCACAAGTGGGAGCCAGTCATCCTTGTAAAAGTGGCATTTGAAACTAGCAGTGTGGGAAAGATCTCCCCACCCCACCTCTCCCCAAAAAAGCAATGGATTGAAAGATCCAAAGTCCTGGGGAACATGGACACTTCACAGGTAGTGAGAGACAGTATGGCCCACAGAGGAGAGGCAGAGGCCAAAGAGGATAAGGAAGAAAATGTGAAGACTCTACAGGCTGAAGGGGAGAAAAAAAGTCTCAAGAAGGAACAAGCAGTCAACACAGAAAATGAAGCCACTCAAGGATGAAAGATGTCCATTATTTTGGGCAATCAGGAGCCACTGGTGACTAGAGGAGGAGCAGGCTCGGTGTGAAGTGGGGACAGATGCAGACTGCACCTGGCTAGCAACAAATGGGGGCACCAGGCAACACAACTCCTTCAAAGAGCTTGCAGAGACACAAAAAAGAGCAAGACAATGTCTGTTACAAGAAGTGTATTTTGTTTAGTATGGTTCTCACTTGCCACATCCCGAGGGAAAAAACCTGAAGGAGTGGCAGGATAATGGCACCCAGCAAGTCCCTGGACTCTGTGAAGCTATTGCCTTTCATGCCAAAGGGACTGTAAGATATGATAAAGCTGAGGATCCTGGATTATCCAGGTATATGCAGGAACAGGAAATCAGTACAACTTAGAAATCAATTGAAGAAAGAGAAAAGAGAAGTAATAGCCAAAGGAACCAAATATAAAGGGAGCACAAAGAAACATCTTCTGAGTTCTTAGTATGTGCTAAGTACAGCACTTTACATGAATAAACATGCTCAGTCCTCATGACCAGTCCCATGACAAAAGTGTCAGAATCATCCTTACTTACAGAGGAGACTGATGCCTAGGAGGTTAAATGACTTCCAAAGATGAGAAAGTGATCAAATTAGCTCAGAGGCCACCTCTTCAGCCACTTAGGAAGACAGATGCCCAGTCACTATACAGGGCTGGTGGAGGAGGCAGGGAAAAGATGCAAGCAAGTAGAGAGCTGAGCTGGAAGTGGACCAGGATCCTACCAGATGACCTTCTTCATTACAATGAGTGGCTGCAGAGGAGAGCTGCTAGAGACTTGTGGAGGTTAGGGGGTGGAACGAGAATGAGCCACTTTAGGGGAGACAGCAGAACCAGACTGCCTGTGCTCAAAATCCAGCTCTGTGGCTTGTGCTTTGTTTCTTTCTCTATAAGTGAGAATAATAGCTCGGGAGATAATATATGTGCAGAACTTGGGACAGCACCTGCCTGCCCATTGTGTTAGCTATTGTGGAGAAGGAGGAAAGTTGGTGGCTCTCACTGTGAGAAAGGGAGCTAGGCAAACACAATAGTCCAAATGCAGCTCTGAGAACCTAGCTCGGGCATTGTAGTTATTAATTATTGTGATTGCTGTTGATCATTTCCATCTGTTCTCCCATAGCACTCTAAACAAAACCTCTTTTATCCTCTATATCGCATTGTATTGTGGTGAGTTATTTGCATATCTGTCTCTCTCACTAAATGGGGCATTTCCTCAAACATAAATGTTGGCTAGGTGGCTGATTGGTTGGTTGGCTGGAAGGAAGGATGTAGAGACCACTAATTATCCCTCCACATCCATTCTCCCTTTCTTCCTTAGTAACAGAATCCCATAATTTTAGGCTGGACACGTGGCCACTTTGGACAAAGATGCTTTTTCCAATCTCTCTTACAAATAGGTATAGCCATGTGGCTAAGTTCCAGCCCATAGCAGAAGTGATATGTATGTCTTCTAGAAAGTGTTCATGAAAAGATTGTGTTGGGTTGGGATTGTGGCTCAGTGGGTGCAGTGTTTGTCTGACATATACAAGACCCTCAGTGTGAGTTCTAGCATCTTAGAAAAAAAGTATTATTGAAAGGAAGAATGTGCCCTACTTCGTCCCTTCCTCCTACCTAATTGAAGTTGGACCTCAAGTAGCCATTTTAGAACATGATATTGCAGACAGGGTCAAAGGTAGAGAAGTAATAAGATAGAAAGACTCTGGGTCCTGACACTGTAGAATACCTACCAGCCCTCTGGACTTCTAAGTAAGAAGGAAATAAACCAGCCATGTTTAACTCACTGTCATTTGGGGGTTTTCTGTAACTCACAGTCAACTGTAATCCTAACTATAACATGAATTTTCAGGGCAGTAAAGTACAGGGCCTGTGTTCCTATTTCATTCTAGACTTGGCAGTAACTGCTGTGCACTTCACCAACAGCTGTAAATACAGGATAGCAACCAGCTTCTGTTGTGAATTATCACTAACACATAACAATGCATTCACAATATATTCTCTCCAAGCCTTTTAACCAGGATGCAAAGGATCCTCCCCTCCAGTCCTGCTAGCCTGACAAGGACTGCATTCCTAGTGATTGTGGAAGTTGCTATCCTGGTTACTACGGGGAGAAGTTCCTTTGGTGTCTCTCTTGGGGACAACATAAAAGCCTCTGGACAGAAACTGGATCATCCCAAGAGACACAGTGTCCAAGAAATGCTCAATATCGACAAATTCTCAAGAGGTT
The DNA here is from genome assembly GCA_004027455.1 of Hydrochoerus hydrochaeris. Classification (NCBI taxonomy): domain Eukaryota; kingdom Metazoa; phylum Chordata; class Mammalia; order Rodentia; family Hydrochaeridae; genus Hydrochoerus; species Hydrochoerus hydrochaeris. The sequence continues at coordinate 101,298 of PVLA01004588.1, forward strand.
TTGCTGGGAGTGTCAGCAGCAGGCTGTAGGAGTAGGCAGTGACATTGAGCTAGGTACAGCAATGTACCCGCTGCTGTCAAAGCTCCTCTCTATGAAAGTAGCTAAGACAATCAGGCAGGGGTCCTGAGCCCAGCGCCCCGGCCCGGGACTGTGACAGCAAGGGAAGTGGGATGCTGGGTACAGATTCAGAGGAGTCCTGAGTATCTGTTAGGAGCCACCCTGGAGCCAGAGGCTGAGGACCAGAGGCCGTGGCTGTACCCAGAGTTTGCGCTCAGTCAGCTACTAGACCTTTGTAGGGCTGTTGTTAGGACATAATTTCAGAAAATGGAAGATTCCTGCCCAGGGTTCAAAGGGCACCTTCTCTAGGCATGTGCCTTCCCAAGGTCCTAAAGTCAAAATGGCCATAATGCTAAGGCAGGTAGAGAGGCTTTCTAATTTCCCAGGTACCTACCTCTGGGTGTACACAAGTAGTGTAAATAGGGTTGTCAGAAAAGTACAAGGCTCCCAATTAAATTTCAGGTAAGATTTTTTATGCATAAGTATATCCCAAATATTGCATGGGACATACTGATACTATACTTTATTTGTTGTTTATCTGATAATCAAACGTTTTTCTTTTTTGACCTTTTAATACAAGGTCTCATTATGTAGTTCAGACTGGTCTTGAACCCACTAAGTACAACAGGTTGGCCTCAAACTCACAGCAATCCTCCTACCTCAGCCTCCGAAGTGCTGGGATTATAGGTAAATGCCACCATACCTGACTTAATAATCAAATTTAACCAGATATCCTAGTGTTTCTTGATAGTTTTGGTGGGTTTGTTGGTAGTGGTTTTGTTTTGCTAGATCTGGAGTTTTAAAAAAGGGCTTAATGGGAAGGATCTGGAGTTGGAAGATACAGGGGATCACCATGTTCAGAGATAGCTGGAGTAAAAAAATAATCACCTTTTCTAGGACCTCTTTCTCATATTCATCAAGGACTCTAGATACCTTATTATAGCCCAGAGGGTGCTGGATCTAAGGATGCAGGTGCTGTAATGGTACCTTGAGGCAGGGCTGGTAAAGTAGGTTCTTCCTCACTACAGGACCTTAACACATGCTGCTCTTACTTCCTGGAACATTTTTATCTCCTATTTTCATTTAGTTGATTTTTGTTCATCTTCAGGTGTCTACCCAAATGCCACTTTCTCAGGAAAGTAACCTCTCTGACTGGGTCAAAACTCCCAGTATACACCCTCATGGCTCAAACACCTCTCCCTTGTGGCACCTGTCACAGCTGTTAAGTCTACTCGGGGGAGGAGGAAGTGCTAAGGATTGAACCCACAGCCTCCAATGTGCTAGGAAGTGTTCTAGCAAGGAGTTACAGTTCCCCTCCTCTAATTCTACATTATCTATGCGATTCTTAGATTAACGTGGTATGAAGCTTCCAAGGCCAGGACTTGTGTCTGGGTGTGCTCAACTCTGTATCCTCAATACCCAGCACCGCACTTGACAGAAAATGGGCTCCAGTACTCTGTGGGCAAATGAAGCTGGGGGTGGGGGAAGAGGTGTAGTGCAGACAGAACTGATGCAGCTCACAACCCTGTGCATTTCTAAGCCAAGTCATCACAGCTACAAGGATCCACTGTTAACTCCCAGATAATAGCAGCCAGAAGTCTGAACTCCACCCAAAAGGTCAGCAGGGAACAATCTGAAAGGCAAAAATAACACGCCTTTCCTGTCCAGCAATTTTTGTTTTTTCCCAACTAGAGATCAACCCCAGGGTCTCATAGATGCCAGGTACTCTAGCATGGAACTATACTTTTAGCTTTTTTTCTTCTATTTTGAGGCGGAATATCACTAAATTACCCAGGCTGGACTTGAGCCAGCAATCTTACTTCCTCAGCCTCCTGAGTACTGCCCAGCTATATTATTATTATTATTATCATTATTATTAATTATTATTATTATTTGGTACCTGGTATAGAATCCAGGTACCAAATCACATTGAGCTATGTCCCCAGCCCTTTTTTAAATTTTTAATTTGGAAACAGGGTCTTACTAAGTTGCCTGGGCTGAGCTCAAACTTGCAAACTTTCTGCCTTAGCCTTTGCCTAGTAATTTTTAAAACCAAAGTACAAACAAGTGAGACAGGAGTAAAGATAAGAATACAAGAAAATAAGTGGCACTGGGTGAGGGTCCAAGTCCTGGATGTTTGCCTAGCAAGGCTGCTAGAATTCATGGCTTGCTTTTATGTACCAGTTGGGGCATGGTGTGTGGTGAGTCAGTCTTAAAGCCAGGGACAGAAGGGACAGCAAGGACTGTGCAGGTGTATAACTAAGAATGCCTTCAGTAGACAAGCGAGGGAACCCAGCCAGAGAGATGGGCCAGATTTTTCCTCTCCCCACCTGTCATTCCCTCTGAATTCCCAGTGTGATCACCTGCGCCAGGCAATTCAGTGCTTCAGACACTTTCTCAACAACAGTTCCCCTCCTCAGCCCACCTCATCAAGACCTTCCCAAGCACTTTCATGAGTGCAAGGAAGACCACATTTTCTGCCTGTCCCTGCCCTCCCCAGCCCTGCCCCATATTCCAAAGTGTCACCTCAGATTCTTTTTCCACGTATCTGATGCTATCAGCCTATTAGAGACAAATAATCAATGTAGTAGATCAAAGCAACTTGGTAAGCTCCCATCCACACCTCAAACACATAGAAAAGATGGGTAAATTAAAACCAAAAAGGTGGTCTTGCTACAACTCCAATCGTGAAACTAGGAAAGAGACACTTTCAGGAATGAGATGCAAAAAGGAAGATCAAAATCTAAGTAGTGAGAGGGCATCTAAGCCAAGGGAGCCCCAGGAATTTCAGCCAGACATATGCCAGAGGCTGGAGGGGAATACCGAGTGAGAGGAGAGACCTCTCCACGCCTAAGCATCACCAGGAGCTGGAAGGAGACAGTGCATAAAGCCAGCAGCCAAGAAGGTCTGTTTTGTTTACACACTGGAACTAGAAAAACACATGCCAGTGATTCAGGAATGTGGCCTGCAAGTAGGATGCCAGGAAATCAGAACATTAAGTCAGTATTGTGTGTAGGTGTGGGGTTCAAATGTGTACTACCAGGGAAACCCAGAAACCTCAAGCTGAGAAATTAACCTTAAAGCTGGTCCCAAGCTGAAGCAGTACTGCAGTATGATGAAAATTGAGCCCATGTGGAAGGAGTGGGCAGTAACAAACAACAATGAACATGCAAACTGTTCAAATATGTTTGTAAATCTACACTATTAAACCATAAAAGCTGTAACAACAACTGATTTAGCTGAGCCTTTAAAGAGGTATAATCAAAGTACTCCATAAATATAATGTGGAAGATGGGAGGAGGAAGCTAAAAAGAAAATCAAAGTGTACTTAAGAGGGATAAAAAATACTAATTTTAGATGCTTTTTAGAAAAATGCAAAATTAAGTATATTTGTCAAATTTGTAAGAGAAGTCACTATTTAAGAAATGTAAACTTCCAAATCAATGGGAATAAAAAGAAAAAGAAAGTAAATCTGGTCAGTTCAGCAGAAGACAGAAAAAAATTACAGAAGAGAAAAGCAAGAAATATGTTACATGAAAAACAAGTCTTAAAGAAATCATAGAAATAACTCAAAATAAATTAGTATTAAAATATGTAACTGGATACATATGTCTAACAAAGCTTAGCTACACATTGTTTAAAGGCAACACACCCATCTCTCCTTTTCTTTTTTTTTTTTTTTTTAAGGTGGGGTAAGTGGCTGGTTGGCACAGGGGAGTGAACCCAGGAGCTCCCACGTTAGATATCAGGCACTCTACAGGCACTGAGCTACATTCCCAGCCAAAAGCAATACATCTAAAACACAAGAGGGTAGAAAGGTAAAGGTATAAAAAGCAGCCTATTTCCTGATAAAAGAACCAATCCACTGAAAAGATGCATTAACTATAAGCTTGAATGGTTATAAACAATGCACTACCAAACTCAAGAAAAAATAAAGTTATAGGGGAAAATGACACATCCAAAATGACAGTGAGACATTTTTAAAACCTCTCTCACAACTGGTAGATTAAACATACAAAGAAGATGAAGGATATAAATTCTAAGTCTGATCATACATATGATATGCAATATAAGTAACATATATGATGGAAAAAAGCCTGAAATAGTCTAAGGAATACATACTGTGACCATATGTAACAAATTCAGATACCCATAATAAAAAAGGTAAGCCTCCAAAATAAAAGAAAAGAATTATATTTGGGAACTTAAAAAAAAACCTACCAAATTTCTTTTAAACAAGTTATAAGTTAAAAAGAAAATCAGACTATTTTGAAATAAACAATTAAAAATATGAAATCTTAAAACTTATGAGATGTAGCTATAGCACTATAGTTAAAAGAGAATTTATACCCCTAAAAGCACATGTTAGACAAATGAGAAATAGGAGTTGAATGAATAAATAGCACATACCTGTAATCTAAGCTACTTTGAGAGCCAGAGGCAGGAGGATTGCAAGTTGAAAGCTAGCCTGATCAATTTAGTGAGACCCTGTCTCAAAATTTTAAAAAAGCAGGGTCATTATGTAGATCTGTGTGAAGGCCCTGAGTTCTACTGAAAGGAAGGAATCAAGGTAGGAAAGAAGTCAGGAAAAAAGGAAGACAGGAAGGAAGGAAAAGAAAAAAGAAATAGGCTGTTAAGCATTCAAAAATCTAGCAATGTAAGTAAAAATAATATAGCAAGACTCGATAAAAATTGCTAAAGCTTCATATATCCAACCCTGTCTTTGTCTCTAGCTATAAGAACCCTAATTTTTATCTGTGTACTCAGTATCTTGCACATTGCTTCCTAACTATAAGACCACACACTCCACAGCCTCCCTTTGCAGCTAGATGCCAACAAGTAATGTGGTTATAGCCGATGTAATATATGTGAAAGTATTTTGTATAACTTTGAAGAAGTCTTTTAAAAAGGAAGAAATACATCCCCCTTTTTCTCTTCCTCTTTCTCATTGTTCAGAATGCAGACATTACAGGTACAGCCTGAACTTCAGTTCCATGGATAGGCTATACGGTGATACACCAAAACTGGGAGAGCAGCAAAAGAGAAGGAGCCTGGGGTCCTGGCACTGCACCTCTCTATTCATGTTAGCCAAATATTTATACATTTAGTGAGAAAGACATACACTTGTGTATGATATTATTGTGGCCTGTTACAGTCAAATTTAATCCATTCTGATTGTAGAATCAAGCAGTTTGTTCCAGGACTGAAAGAATGCTCCAACATAGAAATTTTATTCATATAATGCACCACATTCTACATGCAAGTAAGAAATTTACTTGGTATACTGTGAAAAGGTGTTCAACAAAATTCCACTCACATTTTCTATTTAAAAATATAAAAATGGGCCAGGGATGTAGCTCATTGGTAGAGTACTTGCCTAACATGTGCAAGGTCCTCGGTTCAATCCTCAGCACCACAAAAAAACCAAAACTAAACAAAACAGTCAACTAGGTATGGAAGAGAATTCCATAACATGATATAATTTGTCACAAACATCATTTTGAGAAGTTTATCTTTTTTTTGAGACAGGGTCTCACTACACAGTTCAGGCTGGCTTTGAGCTCACTTTGTAGCCCAGGCTGGTCTTGAATTTGCAATGATCCTCCTGCCTCAGCCTCCCGAGAGCTGGGATTACAAGCATGTGCCACCACGCCTGGTTTAGAGAAGTATATTTTCTAAAATCAAGAAAGAAATAAACATGCTACCACTCAACAATGAATTGGAAGTAATATTCAAAGTATTGTAAGATAAATACATTTAAGAATATAGGTTTAAAAGCCATATCCTAGCCAGGCTTGGATAGGTAATGTATGCCTATAATCCCAGCTATTTGGGAGATTAAAACAGGTAAATCACAAGCTCAAGGTCAGCCTGTGCATTTGGTGAGACTCTGTCTCAAAATAAAAAAATAAAATAAAAAGGGCTAGCGAATGTTGCTCACCTGGGGACTGGGTTAAGTCCCCAGTATCAGAAGAAAAAAAGAAAAGAAAAGAAAGAAAAGAAAACAAAAGAAAAGAAAAGAAGAAATACTCTCATTTGCAAAAAAAATAACGGGTTATATAGAAAACCCATCACGATTTTCAGATAACTTGAGACCTAAAGAGAGAGCAGCAAGGTTGCTCAAAAAAAAAAAAAAAATCAATATACAAAAAAAATTTTTTTTTGGTACTGGGGATCAAACTCACTACCTAACGCTTGCCAAGCAGGTGCTCATGTCACTGAGCTAATATACAAAATTTAATAGTGGCCCTATATCCCAGCTGTATCCAATTATAAAATACAATGGGAAAGAAAGACCCCAATCATACAGTCACCACAGTGGAAAACACCATCACCTTTCTCCTGGATCATGAAAAATCATCCTTATTGGCCTCCTCATTTCCACTATTACTTCTCTCAAATTCATTCTACATTCAGAGCTAGCGATCTTTTGTAAACACAAATTAGAGCATGTCATATTCTTTCTTTAACCTTTTAATAGCTACTCATTACTTATAATTAGATTCCAGTTCTTTATCATGCTGATGCTTGGCATGACCTGGCCCCTGGAATTCTCAAATTCACTCTCTCACCACTCCCCCACCCACTCCACACAAGCTGCACGAATCTGCCTTCAGTTTTTCCTGCCCCAGCACCTCTACACATGCCATTGTCTCTCCCTAGAAAACCCTCCCAGTCATCACTTGAATGTCCTCAAGCATCAGCTTAAACACCACTGCTTAATTCAAATAAAGCCCTTTTTATCTCCTTGTCTTCATATTCTCACCATGATATGCAGTAATATCCCCCTTACATATGTTACCATAAAATGTAGCCCTATTTTTATTTGCAAGTTATTTATTACCTCAGTTTCCCTCTAGACCATAATTTCTGTGAGGGCAAGAGTCATGTCTCTGATGCTTCCCCAAGCACTTAACATGGTGCACAGGAGCTGCCATACAACGAACACTAAGTATTAACTGAATCAGTCAGTAAAGGAATGGCAGTGCCTGCTGCACTCTTCCCAGGATTTAGGCTTGTCAGGAGGAACAGATGAAACTCCCAAGGATCTATCTGGATGAGGGGCCCAAAAGCCTCCCAAAGGAGTCTGCAAGGACACTCAGGTTTGGTTATGATCCACAAGTACCATTGAGTCAGGGAAGGTGCACCCACTTCTGAAGAATGCTATCAAGAACTCAAGCTACCAATTTGCAAATTGGGTTTGTCACAAAGTGCCACTTTTTAAATAATTTTCTGTAACAACAGAAGCTTTAGGAGCAATCGGGAAACAAGGGCACCTTTTGGCCACCCTCTATGGAGACATTTACTGGATCGGCAGCATATGGAATTTAGAGTTGGAGCAGGAATAGAGAAAAATGGTGACTTACACAAGAACCCCCAAAAGACGATCTGACACACACATAAGACAATCCCCCAGAAGTTCCTGGAATAGCTGGGGTAGTTCCGGGGTAGTCACAAGGCTCAACAATGGAAGCTGGGGACAGCTTAGAGTGACTGCTACTGTTGCACCAGTTTGATTCCAACAGTAGTAGGGCTTGAACAACTCAGATGACCATGAACCCTTATGGTCTGCCCCTGAAAATCCCTAGACACCAAAGTTGGGGCCATTGGCCTGGCAGCATTGCAGCCCAGAGGGTGGACAGGCCACTGTGGCATTGCTACCTGGCATTAAAGAAGGTGTCACTCCAGAGGCACACAAGAACAGAGAATCTTTTCACCATTCCCTCCAGAGCTTACAATGCTAATTCTTCTGCTGGAAGTTAAGGAAGCAGTGTTTCTGAGGCCACCTAATGCCAGGCTTATGGCTGCTAGTAATTCTATCTCAGGTACACCAGCGACTCGGGTATATAATAGGTACCCCCGACTGGTTAAATGCCTGTGTGAGCCAAGTGAGGAGGAGTGTTATATCTGCCAGGGGCCTGTGAGAGGCAATCTTCCTGTTTATTTGTTTCTTTTTGAGCTTATATACTTGTACACTGCAGGATGTAACGAGGGACTAGCAGAATGCTGTTATCTCTGTAAAGGAAATTGTTAGAGGCCTTTTCATCACCTCTGTATTACCTTCCCCTACCTCTCCTTCCCCTAACCACCATCCATCTTCTGTCTGTCAATGAGCACCAGAGATAGGTAGGGGACCATGAAACCTCACAGTAGATGGTGATATCTCTGTGGTCAACCTCTGACTCCTCCCCAATAAAAAGGTGTGGGCTCACCTTCAGGAAGAGGGCATGCACAGGGAGACTGCCAGCAATGACATTAGTGGGCCCTTACTACCCTGCTTCCCCAGGGGAGCCTGAAAGCCCCCACTGTGACCTACCTCTTGTCCTCTTCCACTTGTACACCAATGGAGTGGAACTCTCTCCGGCTCCTGTTCTCGGTGTCAGAATCTGAGATAGTCTCCACCTGGAGGCAGGGTGGAGGGGGTCAGTGGCAGGGCCAGCCAGGGGACACAAGCACTGTCCAGGAAGAATAGCCAGAAATGGCTGACCCCAAACCACTGGAAAACCTAGCAAAGAAAATCTTCCTGAACAAGATGAGCGAGTAACATGACAATTGCTGGGCACTGTTCTGCGTTCTCCAGCAGCAAGGATAACACAAGGGACAAGGGCTGAGGTTGGCTACCTTGTCAATGACCAAGCACCTGTGATGTGCAGCACAGGTCAAGCCAAGAAAAAGGCCCCCATTCCACCAGAGCCCAGACCCTTGGCATCTCCTCCTCCCATACCTACACCCCAATCCATACCTGCACCCCAATAGATGGCCGCCACTTGCGCTGCCGTGCCAGGCTCCGCAGCTCTTCCCTGCCAGGGATGGTCTTGATGATGAGAGTGGGGGGCTTGGGGCTGGCCCGGGGTGGCACCGGCGCCAACTCGAGGGTGCGTGCGCCCATGGCGGGCCCGTCCAGTCCATCAGCAGAGCTGCAGCGCCTGGCTGGACCCTCAGCCGTGGTGAAGCTCTCGTGTGCCGAGTCGGTGCTGCTCTGGGCAGTGATGGAGATGCGGGGTGGGGCCTGGCTTCCCGGTGGGATGGGGGGCGGGGCCTTTCTGAAGTTGAAGGCTGTAAACAGTGAAGACCAGGAAGCAGCCTATGAGGACTCATCCCTGAAAGCATCCTTCAGACATACCCACCACCTGACACACCCACCAGACACAGTAGCCACATGTATTCGACATGCTGCTATGTACAGGGCCAAGGATTACCCTATCATCCCACCCACAGAGGGAAGTGATATGAACAAGGTCACACAGAGCAATGATGGTGTGGGCCAGAACTGAAACCCAGGGTACTATCCACCCAAGGGCCAGGCAGGGGCATAAAAGGTACTCACAGGAGCCGGGCCTCCCTGAGACAGAGGCAGGGGCAGCAAGGAGGGGTAGGCAGTCATCATCTTGAGAGCAGCCGGCCTGGATGGCCCGGAGGTAGCTGTGGCTCCGCATGCGGAAACAGCCAGGCAGGTCCAGGGCGTCCACGGCCTGAGACTCAAGCTCCCCAAACACAGACCCACACACGGCCTCCAGCTGCTGGTTCAACTCCTCACTGAGCTGGGGGAAGGGGCCAGGAGGATGGTTACAGAAGGTCTGGGATAGGGTGGGGTTGCTGAGGCACTCTGCCTTGGCACTACACGTAAGTCTGCAGTGGCTATACGTCTGCATGGCTCCTCTGCATTTAGGCTAAAGGGAACCCTGATTTTCTACAAAGAAAGATGAGAGCCCCTCTGTCCTGTGCTGCTTCCAAGGCCTGCCTTGGGGCCACCATGCTGCTCAGTCTTTCCTCTAAATATCCACCTTTCCCCACAAACACATATATTTTCCTCCCTGCCCAGTCTTAGTCCCTCACCTTTCTCTCATTTGATCCTGACAGAGAGGCCCAGGAACCTGATGTCCACCCTCCTGCCAGATACAGGGTAGGAGTTTCGGGGGGGACAACTTTTATTACTTATAACCTGATACATCACACAATTGCAGAGATACATGCATCAAGGGGCAGGATGAGTAATGAATGGGCAAATGATAGAGTAAAATTAACCTACAAGTTTCCCAAGCTTTTCTCTGTCTTGTGGTCACTGGCTAGTGGGCCTGGCATGGCCCATTGGTCCCTGCCATGTCCTCAGTGGCTCTGGAAAAGCTCAGCTGTTCTAGAGGGAATTCTTATTGTTTCAGGTTTTTTGCTGTTGTTGTTTTTGTGTGTTTATTTGATATTTTGTGGTGTAGAATCCATGGCATTAAAAAAAGGGGGGAAATTATTCCAAAACTTTGTTCATGGAACCATGCTGCATATCACTACACTGAGACTAAATATGTCACAGAGTGCAGCTTCATTTATGGTATGTGAGAAAACAGACAACAGAAAGAAAGAACGAAAGAAAGAAATGAAGGAAGGAAAAAGTGGGGGTAAAGGGAAGCTCTAGCCCAGGACACAGGTGGCCGGGTCCAGAGTGCTGCTTTCTCTGGGAATGTGTGTAACTCTGAGCTTCCAGCCAGGTAAAATGTGAGGAATGTAGCCTAAAGTTACCTGCATGGGCTGAACAGTAAGACTCTCCTAGATCCAAATGCCAGCTCTTCCAAAAATGTGCCCAGAAAAGTTAAAGTCTGATGATCTGTCAGATGGGAGTAATATTGGTACCACTTTCACAAGACTACTGAAAGGACTCAAAAACCACATAAGGCATGTAAGGCAGTTTCTGGCACACAGTGAGCCCTCAGTGGCATGTGAAGGGCTCAGAATCTACCTGGTAAACACAAGCCAGGTGCTCATGAAACCTACAACCATTTCTATCACTGGGCCTAAAAGAAATCCCACTGTAGATGATGACATGGAGGCCTTGGATGGCATCATAGATGAGGTTCCCAGCACCATTTGGTGGTGAGCATGACGGCAGGTATCCCATGGCTATGACTCATGATGCTCCCAGGAAAGATGCATGGCCACATATTTATGAATAGCCAAAAGAAGCTCAAAAGAACAGTTTGATCCATGTGTAAAGTACAACTCAATCTTTCCATAACTCAGCACCTAAAAGCACATGATTTGACTGGATTCTACCTCAAATAGAACACGAATCGTCCCATTCTACACAGCAATGGGCAAACTAAGACCGAGGGGGAGGGGGGGCAGGCGACTTGCCTAAGGATGTCCATCAGGTAGGTGGTAAAACTGAAATGAAATGTCATGTTTCCTGCTCCCTTGTAAGGCTGACTGAGCATCAGAATCTCCTGGGGAGCTTCCTAAGCCTCATTAACTTGGAACCTCTGTCTGTTTTGCTTTGCTGGTTGGAAGCTCAGAGCCAAATCTGCTGAATATAGGGGAGACTCAGTGGTTCTAATGTGGGCACAGTTATTTATTTATTTATTCTTGGTTTTTTTTTGAGATAAGGTCTTGCTCTGTAGTTCAGACTGGCCCTGAACTCACTATGTAGCCCAGTCTGGCCTTAGACTTGCAGCAATCCTCCTGCCTCAGTCTCCTAAGTGCTGGAATTATAGGTGTGTCACCACACCTGGTAGGTCCAGTAATTTTAACTTTTTTTTTTTTTTTTTTTTGTACCAAGGATTAAACTCACAATCTTGGACTTGTCAGGCAGGCACTTACACCACTGAGCTAAATCCTTGGGATAAGGTCCAGTAATTTAAAAGAATTTTCTGTACATCTTTCTGCAGTTTCTTTTCTTTCCTCCTAAATACTGGGGATTGAACTCAGGGCCTTTGCACACTGCTGCATCCCCACCCACTGATTTTTTTTTTCTTTTTTTTGAGACAAGGTCTGCCTAAGCTGCAAAATTGCCCAGGTTGAGCTTGAAGTTACGATCCTCTTGCCTCAACCTCCCAGGGTGATTTTTGGGGAGGGGTATTAAATAAGAAGTGAACTCAAGGAGTACTAAGCTACTACATCCCCAGCCCTTTTAATATTTTTATTTTATTTAGCCAGTCTTGCTAAATTGTTCAAACTGATTTTGAATTCGGGATCCTTTTGCTTCAGCTTTCCAATAGCTGGGGGAACAGGTCTAATCCTAACCAAGAGCATTTTGGCCTCAAGTTTGGATATCAGGGATAGAAGAAATCTCACTCTGCAGTTATCTCTAGCCCTCTTCTAGGTGCAAACTACTACACATAGTATCTGATACAGTATATGTGCTCAGGAAACATCACTATTAGTAGCAAGAGGTTCTTTAATCATAGTGCCAATCCCATGCAGGATGAGAGGTCTCTCTATCCCAAGGGTTATCTTAAAACTCCATGCATAGGCTACGTCCAAAACCAACTCTGTCCAAGGCAGACAGCAAGAGAGGGAGAGAGGGTACATTTCCCTCAGGTTATACACATTCCAGCTCAACTGGCCAAGAGGAGATTCTAGCATTCCAACAAGGGACAGACCCATAGAAAGCAGAGACTTGTGTAGTCTCTCAGTGGAATACTGCACCTGAGTTATTTGCACTACATTATGATTATCAAACAGTAACACTAGGCTGTGAATAGTCCCCTTGCCCTGTATGGACATACACCTCACTTCCCCAACTCCCACTAGCAGGACAGTCAAAGTCAAAGAATTGGAGGACTAATATCGAGAACATATAAAGAAAGAACTAAAAAAATTAGATCTCCTAAAATAAAAGTCAAAAAGTAGGCAAGTGAAATGAATAGACACTTCACAGAAGTATTAATGGTCAATAAATACATGGAAATGCTCAACCTAACTGGCCATTAAAGAAATGCTAATTAAAACACTGAGATCCCACCTTACCCCTGAAAGAATGGCCATGATCAAAAATCAAATAACAGATGCTAGAAAGGCTACAGGGAAAAATGAACCCTTGTACATTATTGGTGAAAATGTAAACTAGCACAACCACTATGATAATGCCTCAAAAAAACTAAAAATTTCATTTTACCGAGTTATCCCCCCTCTAAGAATTTTCCCAAAAAAGTTAAAGATATAATTTTACAGGTATATGCATACTCACATTTACAGCAGCACAATTCATAACATTATGAATACTAATATTCATAATATTAAATCTTGGAAGCCGCCAATATGTCCACCAAAACATGAACGGATAGAGAAAATGCAGTATTTACACATAATGGAGTACCATACTGCCATAAAGATAGTCATAGGATAATGGATGCACCTTGAGGCCATAATGTTAAATGAAATAAATCAGGCACACAAGCTTAAATATCTCGTGGTTTCTCTTATATGAGAAACCTAAAATATAAATGAAGAGCAAAATAAAAGCTAGATAATAAGAAGTGGAGAAACATTTCTCAAATAGGAATGGGATCAAGAGATGGAGGGAGTGGGAGAGATGGAAGGGAAAAGGAATTAAAAAGGAATTAAGCTGTGTTATATACATGTACCAACATTATGTACTGTAAAAATTATGTATTGCAAACATGTACTAAAATTAAAAAAAAAAAAAAATCAAAGAATTCCCTGGGGAAATGAACTCCTTAGCCTTTCTCCATTCAGAATCAGTAGTCATTTCCAAGGATGTGGGATATTGCAAAGAAAATACTTTGTTTGTATCTAACCGGAAATTGTCTGCAAGAGTTGATGGGTCCACCTGGGAGCCGCACATCCTGTACACTTTACATATGTTATTTAGTTTAGATAACCTTTGGAAAAGCCTCCCATTTCAAACCATTCCAAACACTGGACAGAATATAACCAACATCATTTTATATGCATAGCTGAGCTCACAAGAAAGCAAGCTAAGTCCCTAGGGGGGCAAAAGCAAAGAGGAGTCTGGAAAATCAGAATATGAACTGTGTGAGGCAATGCTGCAACAGCCCAGTGGAGGCGGAGGTGGGGGCAGGGGTTGCTGGTCTCAGTAACCAAAAGGCTTAGGTTTTTAACACCCACTGGGGCTTTGGGCCCACACAAATTCCAAATGAGAAGCAGGAAATGAGAACCTTCATAAAGCTAGGGAAGAAAAAATCTCTGATGAAAATGAAGAGAAAAAAGTAATCATCACCAGGAGCCAATGACAAGAGAGCCAGTTTGTAGATCAGGTTGGAGAGGGGGCAAATCCCCTAAGCATCTAGACTCACAAGCCAGTCCTCTCACACACCAGGACTGTGTGTCTGACAGGGCTCACATGGCCTAGACTGAAAATTAACATAATGTATTCCCAGACCAGGAATATTCTAGCAAAGCAGCTGCAAAATGTTTCCTGAGAGACCATGCCTAACTCAAGCAGCTCAGGCCTCTTACAGATGAAGCTCCTCTGAAGGTGAGCTATCAGTGTCTACGTGGCAGACATCTCTGACCTCATCCCTCTGGAAAGTACATCTTCCTCTGATCATGAACTAGACTTACTGGCCCATTTCTAGAGAGTAGAATATAACAGATATAGTGGGATATCACTTCACAGACCACATGGCAAGTGCCTGACATCAGTGACCACTGGCCAATAGCCAGTGAGGACCTAAGAACTGCCAACAAAAGCTGCTATAACAAGGTCACTTTTAAAGTATGTATAATACTATTAAAAATATAAAAACAAGGCTTCACTCTGTTGCCCAAGGCTGACCTCAAATTCCTAAGCTCAAGTGATCCTTTTGCTTTCATCCTCCTCAATAACTAGATTATAGACAGATACCATTTTATCCAGCTTTAAACTATATTTAAAAGTCCTAAAACTTAAAGGATAAATTGAAAATATAAGAAGAAAACAGAGACCAAACATTTGAAAACAAATCAAATCAGATTTTTAGAAAAATCAATAAAATTAAAAGCAATTAGTTAAGGATAGATGAGAACTAAAGACAAACTAAGAAAAAAAACAGTAAACTGGACGGTATAACTGAGAAACATGCTTAACAGGCATTATAGAGAGCAGAAATGAAAATCATGAAGGCGAGTTCAAAATACATGGAGGAAAGAATAAAGAAGCTGCTAATAGAAGGAGAGACTAGACTATAGGAGAAGCACAATTTAAAGAGATAATGACAGAGAATTTTCCAACTTTGTCATGATTTTATACATCAAATTTGATCACATAAGCCAAGTATAAAGCTGGACAAAATTTTCAAAAACAACTATTTTATCATTCTTATCAAGGCACACACATAAAACTCTTATCATGAAGATGATGATTTGGGGCGCATGATTCTATGGCTGTCTGGCTGAGGCTGATCACCTCTCCAAGGTCCCCAACTATCATAGGTGCAATGGTTCACCAGAGTTGTACAAGCTATGAAGGCCAGCTGCCTTATTTTCCCTGCTCCTTGGAGCATTATCAGTTACAGTGACCAGAACAGGGAAGGCTAGCAGCACTGCTAGGCTGAAGTTGCAGCACTACATGTAGTATGTAATAAACTGTCAGACTAGCTAGTTACTTAAGAATTCAAAAGGATGAGACAACAACTGGGGCTTTCAACTTTTTCACATACTTTGGATTAAGTGAGGCCGAATGAATGCACAGCAGAAAACAAAGAGGCCCTGAACTACCCATGTATCTCTGGCCAGTGCTGCCTGCAGTTATATGAAGAGAAAACACAAGAAAGTCTAGTGATGAGTAAAAGCCAGGGCAGGCCTGAAAAAGACCTAAAGCTTTCCTCCAGACCACAGGATGAGATAGGAAGTCTTACTGGCTTGAAATTGTTAGGCACACATCCCTAGCCCCCCCCACCTTTTAATGTTTAAAGTTTTTATACAGGGTCTTGTGAAGTTGCTAAATTGTCTAAAAACCATGCTGAGTTTGAATTTTAATCCTCCTACCTCAGTCTCCAAGAATGCTGCAGTTATATATATGCACACCTATAACTGGAAGTGCACCACCACTTCCAGTTATGAGAACAACTTCTAACCAATCTTTGGCTGAGTACTATGCTATACAGATATAAAGATAACCTCTAGGAAACATGATTTTAAGAGAAAAGAAAAAAACAGAGGAAAGATTAAAGGTTACATGTTTTAAGGAAGAAAAATTTCATAGATTTTGTCCAGGGATTAAGGAACAAAGCAATAAAAATTCCCAAGAAGGACAAATATGAATCCAGAGTTGCTGCAGTATACTACCTAATATGCTCAGTATTCAACAAAAAAATTAAAAGTCATGTAAATAAATAAAAAGGTATAAATGTCCAAAAATGCTGGGTTTATCACAAAGATTAGAAAATAGCTATTATAAATATATTTTTAAAAAACTAAAGAAACCATGTTTAAAGTTTTAAAGGCAAGGATGACAACAACGGCGTGTTGAATACAAATCTTAACAAAAGGAAAATTTTTTAACAAAAAATTAACAAATAATTTTAGAACTGAAAAGTACAATAACTGAAATGGAAAATTCAGTAGATAGGCTAAACATAAGATATAATCAGTAAACCTGAAGATGGATCATTATAAATACCCAATCTGAAGAATGGAGAGAGAAAAGATTGCATAGAATGAAGAGAACTTCAGAGATTAGTTGGACAACATCAAATATACCAATATACATGTAATGTGAGCCAAGAAGAAGAAAAGGGGAAAGAGAAAAAGAATATAAAAATATTGAAAGAAACAGTGGGAAGAGAAATATATATAACAAAATATCTAAAAACTTTTCAAATTTGTTTTTTAAAAATTAATCTATAGTTCACAGCAGTTCAATGAACTTAAATCTAAACATTAAGAGATCCATATAAAGACATTATAATAAAAACGTTGACAGTTAAAGACAGAGATAAGTTTAATAGCAGAAGAGAAAATTCACCACATATAGGGAAACTTCTGGTTTTTCATTAGAACCAATAAACACAACGAGGCAGCAGAATGGTATAATCAAAGCACTAAAAGAGGCCTGGGGATGTAGTTCAGTAATAGAACCTACCTACCATATATAAGGCCTTAGGCTAACCCCAACACCAAACCACGAAAACAAACCAAAAAACAAATGTTGAAAATAAAACTACACCAGAAATTCTATACTTATCAAATTATCCCTCAAAAATGAATTAAAAATAGAGATGTTTCCAGGTAAATATAGGGTAAAGAATTTGTTATCAGATCTATCTTATAAGAAATACCAGTAGAAGTCCTTCTAGCTAAAAAGAAGTAACATTTGATAGTGGTAAATCAAATACATAAGAAATGACGAGCACAAAAAATGGGAAATATGTGAGCAAATATAAAAGGTTCTATTAAAAAGGTTTCTCACTGTCATAACTTTTTTTGAAAGATAAAGTTATATAAAACACTTACTCAATGTCATTGGTTGGCTTATAACAATTGTTAGTTTTGTAACATAGATATAGATACAAATCTATAGATGGATAATAATAACACTGGTGTGTGTGTGTGTGTGTGTGTGTGTGTGTGTGTGTGTGTTACTGGGGATTTCATGCTGAGCTAAACACCCAGTTCTTTTTATTTTTTAAATTTTGAGACAGTCTAAGTTGCCCAGGTTGGGCTTAAACTTGTGATTATCTTACTTCAGCCTTCCAGAGTGCTGGAATTACTATAGATGATTTATATGACAATAATATCACAAAGAAAGGAGAGAAAAAGATGTATTGGAACAATGCTCCTATATTTTATCATAACTAATTAT
The DNA here is from genome assembly GCA_004027455.1 of Hydrochoerus hydrochaeris. Taxonomy (NCBI): domain Eukaryota; kingdom Metazoa; phylum Chordata; class Mammalia; order Rodentia; family Hydrochaeridae; genus Hydrochoerus; species Hydrochoerus hydrochaeris. Next base: position 118,888 of record PVLA01004588.1, read on the forward strand.
ATTATTATTATATCTTGATACACACTGTAATACTTGGTACAACCACTAATAAAATAATTCAAATAATGTAGTAAAACAATTAATAAATTTAAATTGTATACTAAAATATTTAATACAAAAGAGAACACTAAAGGAGAAATAGCTAAAAAAATAATGGGACAATCCAAACATATCAATAATCACATTAAATGTGAATGGACAAAAAACTCCCATTCAAAAGGCAGAGACTGATTGGGTTTTATAAAAAAAGCAAGACTTGATCATAGGCTGTCTACCAGAGGCATAGCTTAGATTCAAAATATAAATGGATTGAAAGTAAAAGAGTGGAAAAAAGATGCACTATACAAACAGTAACCAGAGGTAAGTTTTAAATCCTTAGATTTAAGAAGTATACACACAAAGATATAGTGAAACTGCAGAACAACAAAATCAATCTAAGATTTCCACAGCAACCAGAGAGAAATGAAATTAGCTACAAGGACATTTCCGTTAATAGCAGACCTCTTAATAGCAACAATAGAAAACAGACAACAATGAAATATCTTTAAAATACTAAGAGAAGATAAATGTTGACTTAGAATTCCCCTAATAAGCTAAGACATATGAAACAATGAGGGTAAAATATATTTTTGTTAGAGCTTGCTACTAACAATACTTATTGAAAAATTTAAGAAAATACTTTAAGAGGAAGGAATAAGAAGCTAGTATTGGTGGGAAGGTAAAGATGTGAGCATCAATCAAATAACAATATTAAATAGTAACAACAATAATAAAGATGAATCCAGGAGATAAAAAATGAAACTAAAATACTGGGCAATAGCCAGGTATGATGGCACACGCCTGTAATCCCGGTACTTAGAAGGCCGAGGGAGAAGGATCACTGCAAGTTCAAGGTCAGCCTGGGCTACAAAATGAGTTCAAGGCCAGTCTGCACTACATAGTGACACCCTGTCTCAAAAAGACAAAAAAAAAAAAAAAAAATATATATATATATATATATATATATATATATATATATATATATTATAAGATAAAATAAAATACTGGGCAACAGTACATAAAAGAAGAAAAGAGGGCATCAAAATTAAAATATCCCAGGGCTGGGGATTTAGCTCAGCGCCATAAGTGCCTGCCTGGCAAGCACGAGAGTGTGAGTTTGATCTCCGGTACAAAAAAAAAAAATTTTTTTTAAATATCCTAACATCACATCACTTAAATATTTAAGTGATGAGTATGTTAATAGTTTAATTTCATTATATTCACATATAACATCACATTATATAGTACATGTCTATAATTTGTCAATTTATAATAAAGTTTTAAAATTTTTTAAATGATGAAAGAGATCAAAGAAAGAACTAAAGCAAGGCATGGTGGTGCACACCTGCAATTCCAGCTCTCTGGAGTAGCTGAGGCAGGAGGATTACAAGTTTGAACCGAACCAGGCAACTCAATGACTTAACAAGACCTTGTCTCAAAATAAAAAGTAAAAAGGGCTTAGGATATAGTTGGTACAAAGGCCTCGGATTTAATCCTCAGTACTGCAAAAAAAAAGAAGGAAGTAAAAAAGGAAGGGAAGAAGACAGGAGGGGAAGGAGGCAGGGGGAATTGGAGGGAGAGAGGGAGGGAGAGGGAAGGAAAACCAGTGTCCAAGGCAATAATATTTAATATTATCAGGAACACAATACCCATAAATTGATCTACAAAGTCAATGCAGTTCCTTTAAATTCCCAACTATATTTGAAGCTTCCTCAAAATTCATATTTATATGCAAAGGAAACACAAAACAACCCTTTTAAAAAGTAACAAAAGCCTATTTAAACTTACTGAAATTCTTATTACAAAGTTACACTAATCAAAGCAGGTGGAAATAGCATAAAGACAGACTCATTTATACCAAAGGAATAGATTTGAAACTTCATAAATAAACACATAAATTTACAGTAAATTAACTTTGACAAAGGGACCGAAAATTTCAGTGAGAAAAGTAAAGTCTTTTTAACAAATGTTACTGGAAAAATTGTTCAAATGCAAAAGATGAAATTGGACTCCTAATTCAAATTACAAAAAGCTCAAAAATGATCATTTACCTAAACAAAAGCATAGAAACTTTGGTGTAAATTTTGTGATCTCAGATTTGGCAAAGATTTCTTAAATTTTTCATCAAAAACATTGCAATCAAAAATAGCACATTTTATGAATTATCCTTGATAAAATTTAATGTGGTTAGGGGATAGGAACGTAGCTCAGTGGTAGAGCACTTGTCTAGCACACATGATGTTCTAAGCTTGAATCCCAGCACCACATACACACAAAAACTTTTTAAAGTGTTCTACCCTTCAAAAAACAATATGAAAATACAAGTCAGTAAGTGGGAAACAGTACCCTAGCCAACACCTTAATTATTAAATTTCTATCATCCAGAATTCTGAGTGGGTGCTGAGGATGGAAACCAAGGCCTGTACAAGCTAGGCAACAAACTATCACTGAACTAGTACCCTCAGCCCAAAAATAAATTTTTTATACTTAAAAATAACAAGAAGAGAGGGGGAGTTATCATTAAACTAAAATGTCCTAAGGTTTTTGTATGGCCCAGGAGAAGGTAGAAAACATTGTCAGCTTCAGACTGCTGAGTCTAGTATGCACATTAAAACTATGAGAACTATAAAGAATAAAACAGAATATGTAACTGCTAATCCAGTGTGGGATTTGGTGAGAAGAATAAAGAAAAAGTCAATCCAAAAGGCTGCAGCAAAGTAGAAAACCATCACCCAAAGGAGAGGACACATAGGACCAAATTAGATAATCAGAATGAATCCAAGCATATCAGCAATCACAGTAAATATAAATGTACTAAACTCTCAAGGAATTATTAAATGAATATAAAATCAAATCTAGCTATAAGCTACTAGAAAAGACATACCTGAAACATAGCAGACAAAAAGCTTTAAAGTCAAAGGTAGAAAAAGATGTTCTAGGAAAATACTTAACAAAAAAAAAAAATAGACTTATTAGAAAAACCATTACTAGAGATAACAGGGTGACATCTCTAGTACTTTAAACCTCTTTCCTCTTCTGAAAAGCAGGGATTCTAAGCCATTCCTCTAGGAGAAATATGTCAAGTGTATGTGATGTTAGATAATATGAAGTGGGAGGAGGAGAAACGAAAAGGAGGAGGAGGAAGAGGAATAAGAAATGTGTCGGAGGGTGGGGGTTAAATTAAAATTTTAGAACATTTGGGAAAAGACCTGAGAGAAGTAAGAAAGTGATCCAAGGGAGTGTCTGGGGAAGAGATCTCCAGGCAGGGGCAGTGGCAAATGCAAAGCCCCCAAGGCTAGAGCACACTTATGGTGTCTAAGGGGCCACAGCATCTCCTGTGGCTGGAGTGGGAGGAACAGGGCTAGAAGGACTCACAGGTAGCTCCAGCCAGATCATTAAAAGCTTTATAAATCATAGCAAAATCCTGATGGTTACTCTAAGCAAAGTGAGGGTTTTGACTAGAAGAGCAAATAAATGCATTTTTAATGATCATGCTGGCTCTATTGACAGAGAATGAAGTAGAGCCAGGGCCCATCCGGTGACCAACCACTAGGTAATGCAGTAGTCCAGACAAAAGGACATGTGATGTGCATCAGAGGTAATAAAGGGGACTTGGATCTCAGGTATATTTGGAAGGTGAAATGAACAGGATTTGCTGAAGGATCAGACATGAGATGTGAGAAATAAGAGACTGACTTCATGGGTTGGGAGTGTAGTTCAGTGGTTGAGAGTATCCTTAGCAGATGCAAGGACCTGAGTTCAACACCCAGCACCAAAATTCGGGGTGGGGGGAGGAAGGAATAACAACTTCAGGCCAGAGTTCCTGGAAGAATAAAGTTGCCATTATTCGAACAGGAGAAGACAGTGGATAAAAAGCCAATCTGGGGAGCCAGGGAGGTCATCAGTAGTTTAGTTTGGCTCTCATAAACTTGAGATGTTTACTGGACATTCAAGGGAGATTTCAATACACCGTGTGCTATATATGCCAGACATTTAAGGGAAGATTTAGGCTGGAGTTACACATCCAGGAGTCACTAGGGTCTCGGCAATATTCAAAGCCATGAGCCTGGATGAGATCACCTAAGGAGTGGGTGCAGTGAGCAGTTCAGGGACTGAGCACTGGAAGACTCCCGTTGAAATCCTGAGAAGTCAGGAGGCATCAAGACACAGATGAAAATAAGCAGCCAGAAGGAGAATCTAGAGAAGCTGAAGGGTGTGGAGTTGTCCTCAAAGCCAACTGAGAAAAGTGGTTCAGGAAGGAAAGTCAGTAACTGTGTTAGATGTTGCTAATGGGTCAAGTAACAAGAGGACTGAGAATTAACTAGTGGTTTTAGCAACACAGGCTGGTCTGATGTGAAAAGATAGCTGTGCCAATCAGATTCCCTGATTCAGGAAATGTAACAAAGGAATACAGAGAGACTGCTGTGGGGAACAATGGGCGCCAATGTGGACAGTCTTTTGCATGGCTTTTTGCATTGCTTTTTTCCCCCAGCAAACAGTAAAAATAGCTAACCTTTATTGAGTGGTGGCTCTGTGCCAAGAACGCTATTCTGAAGCCTATTTTTAAATAGGGACAGCAGGGTTCAAAAAAGTCAAGTAACTTGCCCCAGGTCACTCAGTTGATAAATAGTGAAGTTGGAATTCCAACCCATCTTCTGCATTTAATTACTTAACTGCTGTTGCCTATGTTTAATTAAGGGGAAAACCTATACTTAGATATGGAACTCGCATTTTTAAAATATCAATTTTGGGTCAGATATCTTGTGTTTAAATACAGTTTTTTTCTGAACTTTCATAAACCCCCTGAGTGAAAAACTATCACTACTACTGTCATCTTAAAGATGAGAAAAAAGAGATGTTGAAAAGTAAGGTATCTTGCTGGTGGTCCCACACAATAGGTAGGGGCAGAACCCAGGTCCAGATGATCTCAGAAAATGCAGTTTGGCCTCTGCCTAGTCTATGCAAACCTACCCTATGTTTGCCTGGGAGTGGGCTAGGAACTGTGAAGCATGGGAAACCTCAGAGAACTGGTGTTGACCTTTCTTACTAGTTCATCATTTTGAGGATTCTTGATGCGACCCAATGCTGCGGTTCTCCGAGACACTCCAGCAGTTCCAAAGCAGATTTCCCAAGAATTAGACCTGAGCTCTCTCCATGAACAGACCCTCCAATTTAAAGGCCCAGGCTGAGCATGGAACAGAATATCCCCTTCTGCACTTCCATCCACATGTGCCAGGCCTCTCCCTACCTGGCCAGTGGTGAAGGAACGGCTGTAGCCAGGGATGGAGCTCCGGGGGTGGATCCGGGGCGGGACACAGCAGCTGAAAAAGGTCAAAATACCCAAGTCAGAATCCAGCTGGACCAGGAGGTGGTGGAGGCAGATTGATAGCATTAGCACCTCTGACCAAGTTTTACTCTCCAAAAGTCCCCAGAGGGATCTTCCAGGAGACTCTGAGTAAAGACGCTCCTCCAAAGAGCTACTCAGCAGATACTATGATTAGGGATGCCCCCATTTATATGGGGAAGAAGGAGATTCTCCAGTTAAACCCTAAGCAGGGCTACTCCCACTGGAACCCATTCTTCAAACACCACCTGCAGGGCCCCAGCATCAGCTTCTTGGCACCCGCATGGTCCTCCCTGTCCTTACTTGATCCGGGCTGTGTCCACACTGGAGGAGCGGCGGGAGGCAAAACGCCGGGCGGCTGCTTTGGGAGATGTCTTGGGGCTGCCATCTGAGTCTCCACTCTCCTCATCCCCCATGGCTTTGATGTAGCTGCCGCTCCGCATTCTTCGACAGGGAATCTCCCCATCCTTGCCACCCGTGGGGTAGCCCCCCCAGTCATCTTGCGGCACCTGCAGAGACAAAGGCCTCTGTCTCTCCGACATGTCCATGGTCAATCAAGAGGCCAGACTCCAATAGGGGGCGCTCTGCCCTCCGAGGGCAGACAACACCAAGAGCATCCAGAGGAGAAAAAGAGAGGCCACAGGCTGTTGCCCTCCTTTAGGAGAGATGCTGCATTATGCTCCAGGGACCTTCTGCTGCTTAACAGGCCCATCAAGAGTGCAGAAGTGTGACATGCCAGGTGTCAGGTATAGGGCTCAGGTTGAATATTACAGGCCTAAGTAACCTGTGTCAATCTTGCCCCCACTGTAAGGCAACACCTGACATCAGCCACTTTTCACCCCTCCTTTAACTAGCTTACATCCCCAGCCTCTGCTCTTGCCCACCCCACTCACACAGCAAGAAACCACAGAGGGCGTTATGCATGGAGCACTCAGATTTGTATCCAGGGGAGCTCTGAACAGCACTGACAGAAGTTGGGAAGTTCGGTGGTAGAGGGCCAGGAGCAGTGCAGGGGTGCACGTGGCAGGAGGCAAACCAATTAGGAGCCTAAGGCTATGATCCAGGCAAGAAATGATGAGGCCTAAATTGAGACTGACAATGAAAGGGGAAGAGAAGAAAATGGAGATGAAAGATGTTAAGCAGCCTGATTAGCTGTGGGGGAAGAGGGGCTGAGGATGACTGGAGGCTGAGGGCTGAGGGCTGAGGACCTAGGGGATGGTTCTGCTGCTCACTGAGCCATAGAACCTAGAGAAACAGATTTGAGGGCAGGTGATAGTGTCGGTATTCAGCACCTCAAGTATGGCATAGAACTGTTGAGCAGCTGGTTAGATATTTAGTTGTGGGGCTCAGTGGGGAGATGAAGGCTGGAGACAGACATGGAAGTCATGGGTGGCAGTTGGATACACAGGAATTAAGGAGAAAGCCCAGAGGGAAAAGGAAGAGAAAGCAGAGGAGATATTCACTGTCACTTAAAAAGAGACTGGAAAGAAAGGAAAAAGAACCTGTGAAGTCACCTGAGGAGTGGGCAGAGGGGTAGGAGGGAAGTCAGGAGAATGCCATGTCATAGAAACAGGAGACATTTCAAGAATAAAAGGAGTTGATTATGTCAAATGCCACGGTGTGTTCAGAGGTTAGGAACTCAGGCTCAGGAGTTAGAAGAGCTATGTGAAAATTCTGGCTCCATCACTTGCTACCTAAGTAAATAAGCAAACTGGATTAACTTCTAAGTATCAGTTTCCTTGCATGTGAATTGTAAAGGTTGCCTACAGCAGAAAGTGGGTGGGAAAAATAACCCAATAGAAAATGCCAGGACATAGAAAGTGCTCCGCGATTTTTTTTTTTTTTTTTTTTTTTTGAGACAAGGTCTCACTACATAGTTCAGGCTGGCCTTGAGCTCACTGTATCAGCCTCCCAAGTGCTGAGATTACAGGCATGCACCACTATACCTGGAAATAAATGTTAACTATTAGTATAGACGTGAAAAGTACCTTTCAGGGTAAGCTCCCCAGAGACCATAGATGACCACTGCCTGGCCACTTCAGAGGACAAAGAGTGTTGTTAAGGGAGACAATGGAATAAAGTGACAAAGAAAAGTCTATGCTCTAAGAAATAAGTTAGGAAGAGACAAGCGGAGGCATAAGGGAAGGCTTTTTTAGTAGGATAAAAGTGATTTGGGATGACAAGACATCAGGATGATAGAGCCAGCAGAGACAGTCTTTAAACACGTCAACAGGTGCGGGATGGAGGGGCTCTGAGGAGGTGGACTGAGCCCTGGTGGAGAGATCAGCCTGGGATCAGTGGCCCTGGCTTTTCCTCAGAGGAGTCCAAGACGGCCATCCACATTGCAAAGAATGAAGGTAAGAGAAGGGATGTGAATATTTAAAACACTTGTAGAAAACAGGACACGGATGAGGCTCTGACAGGTGCAAGACTCAGAGGAAGTAGTGGTTCAAGGGAGAAGTTAGGCTAGCTAAAGGGATAGGAATCAGTGTAAGGAAAGGGTATCAGGGATGGGATGAGGCCCCAGGAAGGAGTCCTCAAGGGGGAACAGGTCAAAGGGGTCAGGGCTCCATCAAACAATGTAACACAGGAATGAAACCATGTTCCACAAGGGAACATGGGCTCAGACTGGGGAGAGGGAATCTAGAGGAGGTTTGAGGGAGAGCTGAGAGCAAACAGCTCGACAAAGAAATTGGGAGTCCAGCAAAGACACTTAGTCTCTTGGGACCAGCCTCCTCTGCTTTTGTGCTAAGGGAACACCACATTGTCTGGGATAGTTCCTGCATCCCACTGGTTCTCCCCAAAAAGGGCTCAGACTTCCCAGTCCCAAGATGCCCTAGAACCACAGGCCCTAAGGATCGTAACTCTTTCCATACTCGACAGACAGGAGCAGCAGGCATGCCAGCGTAGGGGACAGATAGGGCATGCTCTGCCACACCGCAGGGCTCCCACTTCATAGCCACTGCAGAGCTCTTTGCTCCTCTGCAGGACACTGTGAGGTGCATGTTAAAAAGGAAGCCCCCAGTGAGGTCAGGGCAGCCCCAGAGAAGCCGCAAGGAGGAGCAAACTGGTGGCAAATCTCCAGGGATGTCAAGGGCTCAGTTAATTCTCAGTTTAGAGCACTATCCTACCGAGGGAGGGGGGCAGTCCAAAGCCAAGGCACAAGTCCTGATTCTCAGAAGTCCTTCCTGTTTTCACTATGGCCCTTTGTGCTACCTTAGGCTTTCATGATTCTCCCAGAAGAGGCTTAGCATGTGAATGACTTATTGGAAGACCAATGACACTCAAAAGACAAATACAGGTTCACTTGAATATGCTGTAGTCTCTTCCTAGAACATCTTTAATCTGCACTCAACTAACTCCAACTCCTTCCCCAGGATTCAGCTCAGGATCCATGTCTCCTAGAAGCTGTTCCAAGGTACCCCTGGACACCACCAGTAGGTGGGTGAGGGGCTTCCTCTGTGCTGTGTCCCAATGGTTCTCTTCTATCACCTTATATTCCATCTCCTTCCTTGTTTGTCCCCTTTAAACTGCGAGCTCTCACAAGCAGCATCTGTGAATGAGGAATGCAAATTTGGAATATAACCCTAAACCGGTTGGATCTCTGGTACTTGTATGGGCTTTTCCTCTTAAAATTATGGGAGAGCTCAAGAAAACAGTATGGGCTGCATGAGGCTAGGCAAAAGGCTCCAAAAGAGAGTTGGAGCTCCTCGCCTCACCAGCAGAGGCCACATCGATGGTAAGACAGGATGGGAATAGCACACACCAGCTATCCTGGCACCATCCTCTCCCAGGAAGCCCTTCCTGGAGCTGTAGCAGGGCTCAAGACTTCAATATGTCCTTCAGCCTAGAAAGACCCATGAGACAAGCTTCCACAGCTCCTCCACAGCCTCATGGCTGTACCACCACAGGCAGCCCGGAAGAGGAACACTCTGGAATCTGACCTTCATATTCAAACAACACAACCATCCAGATATGAGCAGAAAAGAGGTCTGGAGAATGCTTCGGGGCAGATCTGCTTTCCAATTGCCAACCTCCATGCTCAAGGCCAGCAATGCCCCAGGAGCAACCCTATCCTGTCCACTGCCTCCTTCAACCTCATTAAGATAGAGGTCAGCACAGTTTGTCCAAAACAGTAGGTCATGAAGAAGTCTTCCTGGAATGGATGTTCATTCTCAAAATAGAGGGGTCCTTTTGTTGTACAAATAGGGAAACTGAGGCCTCAAAGGGGTTCAGGGTGACACAGTAAGACAACAAGCCCTCCATCACAGGAACAGCTGGCTCCCATCCAACCCTTTTCACTGTTCTCTGGCTGACAATATTGACAAGGGTTGAGGACCCTGCCCACCCCTTCCCATCCCCCAAGAAAGCCTCACCTGCAGATAATGATAAGTCCTGGCTTTGGCCTTGGCCTCCGGGCCCAGAAGCCCCTTGCTTGGCCCAGCCCCTGGGTATCCATCCCGGCCCTGACTGACCATCATGGTATGCCAGGCACTTCGCTTGACCGACTGTCCATCCAGCGACATGGACATGCCAGTACAGGCAAGGCAGCGACCTTCTGATCCTCCTGAACGCCCCTTGAAGCTCAAGTCCCGGTAGGAACCATCTGGAGCCTCCAGGCAGAAGGGACCACCAGGCTCCCCAGGGGGGCGCCCACCCGCCAGGAAACCGCTATCACTGTCCAAATTGTCATCTGAGCTCCACCAGCCTGTGGCCTTGGTCTGGTGCCGCCCATCCCCCTTGCGGTCCTTGCTCTTGCTCCTCTTGCTGTGCCGGGACTGGTGGTGGTGGTGATGGTGGTGGTGATGGTGGTGGTGGGAGGTGTGGGGTCCTCCAGAGCCTGGGCCAGGGTAGCTGTCACTCCCAGAGCCACCTCTTCCCTCAGCTTTAGGCCCATTATAGTCCCGCTTCCCAGGCGCCTCCAGAGAGTGGGACTTGGCAAAGAGCTTCTGCACAGAGTGAACCAGATGACGGATGCGGCTGGGGCTTTCGCTGCGGGCCTCAGAGGCAGTGCCGGACCCCGGCCCTGGCCCGGACCCACTCCCTGCTGGACCTCGCTGGTATGGTAATGTGTGGAAGCCATCTTGTTGAATGGGCAACTGCTTTTCAAACTGATCCAAAAGTGTGGGAGGCAGGCGGGGGGCTCCTTTGCCCGGTGGGTGGCCCACACAGTCTTCACAGGTGTCAAAGGGGCCCTGGCCAGGGTACATCCTGGGGAAGGTGCTGCTACCCCCCCCAGCCCCAGCCGTCCCTGGTCCTCCCTCAGGGCCTACAGATGGCCCCTCACTCAGGCTCAGGGGCCCTTCCGGAGAAAGGTGTCCCAGGCCAGCTCTTGGGGCACAGAAGCGGGGCTCGGTGGAGAAGGCCTCCCTGGAGCCCAGCAGGTATGGGGCCCTGGCAGCTGGGCCCACGTCCATATGCTGCTGGTCAGCAAAGCGGGCTGGGCGGGGATGGCTGCCTCGGTCGCCATGGTAACCCCTCATGGCCTCAGCAAAGGCTCTTCATAGTGTTGGGGGCCAGGCCCCAGGAACCTCCTAGGAAAATAGGAAAAACAAGGGATTTGGACTGAGCAACAGGCCACTTCACCTAAAATCATCTTTCAGTGGGCATTCTTGTATGCCTTTAAATGCATATCAATTTATTGTGATTAATTGTACTATCATTCCACAAATGGGCTAAAAAGTCCTTAAAACAGTCATAATAGACAAAGACACCAAGGCAGAGGATAATCCCATCATTCGTCAAATGCTGCAAATTTGATAAATACCTATGCAGAAGAGGAAATGCTCTCAGTCAAATGGGTTTTTAAATATCCTTTGATTATAAAAAACAAAAGGAGACCCAAACAGACCCAAAATATTCAAAAAAACTATTCATTAGGTGAACTAGCTTTTAACAAGCTAGGTTTAGCCAAACTGATCCACAGCCATACCTCTATCCCAACATCACCCCTCTGCTGCTAGTGCCAGGCCTCAGTCAGGGTCACCGCTCCCCTCACTGTGACTGAAGAGAACACTGGGCCCAAATCTAGGTATCCAGCACCATTCTTCAGAAAAATTTTTCTCATTCTTTCTGTACCCTGTTCTTTCCATCTGGCTGCACGCTCTTTCTCTCTCCCTTCAGGACAGAGATAAGAAGGAAAACCTGAAGTATCTCCTCTTCCTCCCTTTTCTGGGTTCCAGATCCCCAATGAAATTTCCCTTTTGCTTTTATACCACGTTTTACAGCCCTTTCCCACTGGAGCAGAGTCATGGAGGAAGAAAAGCCACAGAGGAGGAATGCGGGTTATACAATACAAGGCAACATCTGAGTCCCAAACTGGCCCTGGAAACCAGGGGTTCCTCCTCCCAGGAACAGTGGGCTGGTAAGCAGCAAGATGATTGAGAAGCAGCTCTGGAACCAATGCCCCTGCCCCCATTGCAGGCTTGCCAAGGCTACAGGACAGAGAGGTCAGCTCTCAGCAAGAGCCGCCTCCAATCACTGTTCCAGGAGCTGCCAGGACAGGAGCTACAGCAGGAGGGGGTGACAGCAGGAAGGACAGGGACAGAGGAGCTGGCAGACGGAGCCCTCCCTCATCTCAGACCAGCTCCAGGGCCATCTGCTGAATAGGAAGGGCTGACAGCCTTAAAGACTCCAGACAGCAGAACCTCTGAGACTCAATCTCCTTTCCTTCTAGTATGGCTTCCCCACACCCACCCTGTTTGAGGCTTCTCCAGATCCCACTCATAGTTTATCTCCTACTCTTTCCCATGCATTTGCTATATACCAGGTACTGTGTATACCTAACATACCTACTCCCGCTGAAATCCTGTAATGTAGGTATTATCCACACTTACCATGAGAAAATGGAGCTCAAAATGGTGGGGTTACAAAGCCAATAAGTGGGTGAGTCACTCTGAATCAAGGTTCAAACCCATTACTCAGATTTGAGAACCTGAACCTAATCACCATTTCCTAGGCTTTCCTGCCACTCACCATCTGGGATGTCCCATCCTTGATGTCAGGATCCCCACCACCAGGCAGAATCCTAACTTCAGAAGGCTCAACACCACTGGCTCCTGGCAGGAGAAAAAAAAAAAAAGGAAGTGGTCAGCAAAAGAGGAAAACATTTTCCTAAAACCCTCAGGACCAGTCTTTGGCCCTGACAATTTTCTTTCCCAGCCCCCCACACCAAGACTGATTTGATCACCGGTGATGCAGAGCTTTCAGGCCCCCAGGGAAATGAAGTTGGTTTCATTATGCAAATATATGCAAATGAGATCAGAGGTTGGACAACCTCCAACTGCAGGTGTCTGCGTGATCTGTCCGCTGTGCTGAGCCACAGCATTTTCATCGCCCTTAAATGTGGTTGCATTCCGCAAACATTTGTTGAGCAGCTAACATGAGTAAGATTCTGAATGAAAATTGTATAGAGGTAATTTAAGGGTGGCCCCTGTCCTCAAAGGGTCTATAGTCTAACAGGAAAACAACCTCTCACTTGACAGTTATTTGAGGTCCTTGTATTTTTGCACAAACTGTTCCTTCCTAGAAACTGTGCTCATCTACCCTTAAATTTTTCCCCTTGCTAACACTCATATTAAGCCTCACCTTCCCTTCAGGACTTTCTGTACTCTTATTTTGGGTTATGCCTCTCTATTGGGCTTTTATAACATCCTGGGTACCCCCATGAAAGCATCTATCATACTTCACTGAAATTGTTTCAGTCCCCCCGCAACTACAATATGGAGGAAAACCTTCTGCACAGTAGAAACCAAGTCTTATTTATCTCTAGATCTCTAGCACCTATTCCAGCGGCTGCCTGGCTCTTTAATAAATATTCACTGGAGTCCAGCATGGTGGCTCATGCCTGTAATCCCAGCACTCAGGAGGCTCAGGCAGGAGGATCGTTGGTTGTTCAAGGTCAGCCTGGGCTATGAAGTGAGTTCAAGCCAGCCTGAACTGAATAGTGAGACCCTGTCCCAGAAAGACAAATAAAACAAAACAAAACAAAAAATGTTCACTGGGTAGTGAAGTAAATGTCAGTGTTGGAGAAAAGCGCCAAAATGTTAGGCTAGTTCCAATGAGGGCAAAATCAGATTCAGTGGAGAGAAATCAAGGCAGACTTTCCAGAGAAGAGGGTATTTGATTAGTTCTACAAAATGGCTGTGTGTTCTGCAGACAAAGGCATGAGAGAGGACAATTCCCATTGGAGGAATTAGCAGGCACAAAGCAAAAGAGGTATGTAAATAAGCAATTCTGAGGGGTGGGCTGGGGAAGTTCCAGAGACAATTAGGATTTAGCAAAAATAGGGAAGGACAGAGAGAGTCAAAAAGGAAGACGACTCTGAAGTTTGCAATAGCCATGACTGGAAGACTAATGATCCCATTATTAGACACAGGGTTGTCAGGAAGAAGCACTAGCTTTGGGAGCATGATTAATAGTAGTAGAAAAGAAATAGTCAGACATCAGGAAGAACTTCCTGACCCTGAGGGGTGTGAGACAATGAAGAAAACTGTGGAATCTCCTAGGAATCTTCCATAGAAGAGAGGGTAACACATGCTCAACTGCCAGCCCACGCGAGGCACTGGACTGAGTAACCTCACAGCTGTCAACTGCCTAGCTCCATGACAGTTCTTCTACTCCACTGCCCTTTTCTGGGATAGCAGAAGAGACTTCAGATTAAGCTTTTGCAAGCTTGGAAAAATGCTTGGAAGAATCTCCCAGCCATAGACAGTAGCTTTGACAGGCTAGTCCTTCATCTATGGCATGCTCCTCTTCCTGACATAGGCAGGGACTAGCAGCTGGGACTCACAGCACAAAAAGCCACTTTAGCAGAATCACACAGCACTCTGTTTCTATGTTTGTGGTTATATCAAGCTGGAGCATCACATTGCACTTGCCAGTGGTGAATGATCTCAGGTACTCAGCCTCACAAAGGTACTGCCACCAATCCACTGAGTTGTCATCCAGATCTTATCAAACCTCAGTCTCTGTAGCATCAATCCATACTCCCCTGGTTCTAGCATCAGATAGATGGGCCCCTGTCATTTCTCCTTGCCAAACAGACCCTTGTGACTCCCTTCCCCATGTCCTGTAGAGCAACACTGTCTACAGGAAAAAGCACAGCCCCAAAACCAGACCAGTGATCTAACTTTATCAAGTCTAATGACATCTGCCCACCCATACCCAGCCCTTTAAGGAATACCGAAGGCACCTTAAAAATTCTGTTTTCTCTCACATGAAGCCTTTATTTTAGATTTTCAAACTTTCTAGTGTTCAAATAATAAACAATATAATTAAGTCCAAATTATTGGAGTAAGAGGCTATCCATTTTGTGGATTTCCCCAAGAAAAGATTTAAAAATTAATTACTGGTTTCTTCCTATATGACTTGTGATCATGTTCCTCCACCCTCCGTTCCCATTTCTTAACATAATCAATGAGAAGGAAAAACAAATGAGAAAGGGACTTGCAATTCAATCTATTATCAACTCCTATGGATTTTGCTTCCTAAAAATAGATGTACCACTTATTTCCATATCCACCAATCACTGTTGGCTGACTACCTAAAACTCATTTTCGACCTCCTTCTTCCCTTTCCCAGCTTCCACTGCGTGTTTATTTATTTATTTTTGAGTCAGGGTTTCAATATGCCATTCAGACTGACCTTGAACAAACTATCTAGCCCAGGCTGGCCTTGAACTCTTGGTGATCCTCTTGCCTCAGCATCCCAAATGCTGGGATTATAGGCACGCCCGCCCCATCATACCCAGCTTCCCTTCTCCCTTATACCTAGGAGCCACATGATTCAGTTTTGGTAAATGAAATATGAGGTCTTCTGGGAAAGATTCTGTCTTTGTGACAAAATGGGTGGGGCTTGCTGGTGCCATCCTTCCTCCTCTTCTTTTTGGCTGGAATGAAATCTTGATGGCCAGAGCTAGGGTAGTTATTTGGCCACCATGAGAGAAAGGCCTTGAGAACTGCAGAGATGTTAGTCCTGCCACCATCAAGTCACAGAACCGAAACAAGCAGTCGCCTTTCTCCAGGTTATCTGGGAAAGGAATACACTCTCCGTTTTAAATAGCTGTTGGCCAGATTTTCTGTATTTGCAGCAGAAAGCACTGCTAAGGAATCCAGCTACACCTCTGAACACCACCGTCTGCCTATGCACTTGCAAAAGTCTCCTAACTGATCTTTCTGCTTCAGCTCCTACCCTGCTTCAATCCAAATAATCATCTGGAAACATACATTTGGTCATGTCACTTCTATACTTAAAATGTTTCCTTGGCTTATTGGTATCCTTTGGATAAAACGTTCAGCCAGGCCTGCAGAATCTAGCCCTTCCTCCTTTTCCAACATCCTCTCGCCACATGCTCCCCTTGCTCTCTCTGCTTCAGCCAAGCCAAGCTTTGTTCAGTTCCCTGGTTCTTCACATCATGGAGCCTATTTCCCCTGTCCAGAAAGCTTTTCTCGCCCACCTCTGCCTTGCTAACTCTTGCATACCTTTTAGATCTCCAGCCCAGTTGTTGCTTCCTCAGGGAAGCTTTCTCTGGCCTCTCTGACTAGGTCAGATCTCCCTGCTGTTTGCTCTCAAGGCACATGGACCTGGCTCTTATATTGTTACCATTTTAAGTTTGTGTGATTCTGAGATTGCCTGTCTCTCCCACTAGAATGTAAGTTCTACTCAGGAGTTTAATCCATTTTATTCACTACTTTCTCCCCATCTCCTAACACAATGCTTGGCTCATAGCAGGTGTTTGTTGAATGAAGGTGAGTCTACAAAAAACTAAATCCTTTCACATATGGTATTTTACTTAATTCCCAAAATTGTTGCAAGGGACAGATATTATCCCTGCTCCCAATTAAAAGAAACTGAGGCTTACAGTGGCTAACCAACCTCCACAAGATCACACTGAGAGCTAGTGGCAAAGGAAAAAACCAAACCCAGTGACTCCCAAGCCTTAACTTTTGTCCTGGCTGTGCTGTTAGCCTACAGGAGTCAAATTCTTAAATTTCATTCTAATGAAACACAGTAATAAAAGTAAACCTGTTGTTTTAAAGCAAATAAATAAAAAGACCTCATTTGTAGCACATACTCCATAACTAGCCAGAGTATAGTTTGGCCTTTTTGCTTGGATAGTAAACATGAGTTTATACCAAGTCCAAAGTTAGGTAAGTACACAATAAAGGAAACTCCCTGAAGCCGTATGACAATGCTGGGTGCTACAGTTCTCCTCATTTTACTGCACCAAGTCATCTCTCCACTATCCCAGGACACAGAGAGATGCCCAAATGGTGAAGCTCTGGGCCAAGAAAGCAGCCACTTCTGCAGCTGCCTGTGGCTGGCTGGGAAGGTGCCATGAGTGATAAATTCTTCTCTGATATATCTCAAATCTATCTGAGAATGGAAGAAGTGGCACAGATGCCATCACCAAGAAATTATCCAATTTAGCACCAACTACACAATCCAGCAATTAGTTTCTTAAACCGGAACTTGCTAGGGGCTGCCAGGCTGGTGGAGTTGTTGTTACAAATCTCACTGGGAAACCAGCTGTGTAATTCGCCAGGAGGTTGTCACCCAAGCAATTACCTTCCAGAAAAAGAATGGAAAATGGGGGAGGGTAAAGGTCTGCAGAGGAAAGAGAATGTTTTCTCTTCTTCTACCCCAGGGCCTTTCCCAGCCAAATCAGTTGATTTTCCTTTCTTGAGACCTCAGTGACTCATGAACTCCCTGGATCAAAGCAGTTATTGGTGTGGACTCTGCCATCAGACTCCCTGAGTTCAAATCCCTTTCCACTCACTTATTAGTTGTGTGTGCTTAGGCAGGTGATTCACCTCTCTTATTCTCTCATCTGTAAAGTGGGGATAATATGAAACCCATCATAAAGGTATTAATGATGTGATGGTTAATAAAGTATATAAATCCCTTACCACTGTACTAGCACATGGTAAATACTCAATAAAGGTAGCTATCATTATTTGTTGTTTTATTACCTCCTTCATTGGTTTACAGTATGACCTTAAGTAGGTCACCTATTCTCTCTGAGAGAACCATTTAAGGCCAAAGTTACTCTGCTGGAGGAAAAGACAAGTCACCCTTAAGACTGTCCACATCTGGTGACCCAAAGATCTAAATGAGCTTTCTGAAGACCAGTGTTTCAGAGGTCAACACAAATTGTAATGCTTTGGACAAAGATGAAGATTTCTTTCTTGCTCTTTTGTTTGTTTGTTTTGCTTTGTTTTTGTCTTTTCTTGAGACAGGGTCTCACTATGCAGTTCAGACTGGCCTTGAGCTTACTTTGTAACCCAGGCTGGTCTTGAACTCCCAATGATTATCCTGCCTCAGTCTCCCAAGTGCTGGGATTACAAGCATGAGCCACCATGCCCAGCTCAAAGAATGAAGATTTTAAAAATAAAACATTAGATAATTTACTCTTTCCTCAAGAAGCTTCTGGGACAGCTGTAACCTGGACAGGGTAGTCCGGACAGCAGCAAAAGGGTACAGCTACTCCATTGCTGGGTGCCAGCTTCCTCCAGTCTCCTCATATGGAGTCCATGAAGTCACCCCCAGACCAGCTGCAGTATATCAGAACTTATGGCAAGCGAGACTTAGCATTCACCTTGTTGCTATAAGGCTGGATTCCTCCATGCCCAGGGAGGAACCGCAGGTACCCAAGGACACCCAACCTTCAGGTTTGCCTATCTACTCTCTTTCCGTGATGACCCAACCAATACAGCTGGGATTTTATCTCAGTTTCCCTGTCTAGCCTCCTATATCTCCTGACCTGACCGCAGGTTGGGTAGCAGAAGCTTTACGTCTACCGTGAATGGGCTAGTCCCTGGGAGTCCTAACACAAAGCCTCCCACCTGCCACTCACATTCCTTATCATTCATCTACAGTCCTGCTCCAATGCTTCATGTCTTCCTGCCCTTGAACAATGTACTCAGATGCCTCCGGCAGCATCCCTTTAGCTGGGCTGGTCCCCTGGCTTCCCTCAACCCAGTCCTGTGGCTGAAGTCACAGATGCCTTGTGCCCAATGCTAGCCCTTAGGACTCCAAGAAAAATTCTCTTTCTCCTACACACTGCCCCAGAAAATGGAGGACAAAAGGAGAACACAATGGAAGGGAAAAAGTATATGATCTTATTTATTCACCTTCATTACCTTATTTAATCAACTCTTCTTAGGACAGGAATTTTACAGCAAATGCATTTACTGTTCCAAAACACTCAAGGCATTTAGGCATATCTGAGTCTAAATGCACGTCCTGACCCGCTGGACAGTGCTCAGCCTGTGAATAACCCACAATACCTATAATCTCTTTGAAAATCCCACCTCAGGGGGCTTTGCACTTGATGTTCTCTCTACTGGAACACTCTGTCCCAGATATTCCCATGGTTTCCTCTGTCTCATCTTCTGGGGCTCAGAAGGCCTTCCCTGACCATTCACTCTAACCAAAGTCAAGCTTCATCTCCCAGGTTTGCTCTACATCACCTTGTTTCATTGCTCTAATAGTGCTTACTGCTCCTTGAAATTGTTTTCTTCATCCATTATACTTTAGTGTCTTCCCATGGTAGAATATCAACTCCAGGAAGGGCAGGGACTATACCTGCTCATGCTGTAGCAGTATTCTGAGCATCTAGGAGAACAGGTGCTCAGAAAATATCTCTGGCATAAATGAACATCTTTCTTCCCTGCTTCACCCACTCTTCTGTGCACAACAGCCTTTCCCTCAAAAGGCTTTGGAGAGCTCTAGAGGATTTGATATTGGAAATCCCGACTTCAAACCCAGCCTTGCTATCTTGTTTGCCTAGGTTCTCCCCTAGCTGTGTCACTCTGCACAGGGAAGGTAGAGGGGAAGAATAAGAAGTAAAGAAAGGGCTCTCCCAAGACCACAGAGAAAAAATGAGGCTATGAAGAAGAACCCAGACTGAGCTGTGGGAACGAGGCATGGGGTTGACTGCCCAGCCCCAGGAGGATTCTTTACTCAAAATTGCTGGGCCCCAGATCCTTCTTCAGCTGGGACTATGCTACTGAGAGGCCCCAGAAACAAAGTGTGAACTTCCTTTTCCACATCTTCCAAAAGGCCTTTGAGACACAATTCATCCTGATTGGTCCCATTTCTCATGACCAACTGTTTCCAGTCCATTTTTAGCTATGTCATCCATCTCTGTCAACTGAACCAATTCCCAGGCTGTGCTGCCCAGTTACATCCATGGTCCCCTTCTTGAAAGTCTCCAGGACCCTGATAATAAGAAGTAATCCCAGGAACAGGATTCCTCGGAGATCCTGGCCAGGGATGACTGGTAAGAGACTGTGGGCTCTGGGTCTTGAGCCAAACCGTTTGGGGGCACAGCCTGGGCCCAAGTTACTAAACATGGGCCTTAAGGAAGTCCCTTTATCTCTCTCCAGTTCAGTTTCCCCATATTCAAATAGGGTCAAGGATAGTCCCTTTATTGTTGTGATGTCATGAGGATTAAGGTAATGCAGGCAAAATGACCACATAGTGCTGAGGATTAGCTGTTGATAATGAGAGAGAAACCATTTAAATACATGAGAACTAGACACAGGGCCTTAGACAGGGTTTCTCAAACAGCTTTGGGTAGAGGCTGTGGCCATCCCTGATGGGTCCGGATCAGAAATGGATACTCTGAAAACTCACTAGTTGCATGTATCCAGGAATTTGTTTGATTGGGATCCTTTTGAAAACCTCCCACATCTTAAGCATGCAAAAGACAGCTGAGCAGCCCTGGCAACCAAAGATGGTGGCATCTGAGAAAATTAAAGACCATTTATTCACAGGAGCCTAAAGGAGCTTCTGTAGCCAGAACTGGCAGTCTCTCTTCTAACTCCAGGCATATGGGAGGGAAAATCCAGCAACTTTATAGCTGGGTACCAGAGAGATAATGCTATCTGCATTACCAAGAACAACTTGTGTTTTTCTATCTGAGCCTCAATTTTCTCATCTGTAAAATAGGATAACTACCTCCTCAGGTTATGATAATGAGTAACAAAGGTGATCTATCCCAGACAGCTGAGACATTTGTCTCCATATACTGGCTTCTCCTGATTTTAGCACCCTTGTATCCTCTTTCATTTGTATGTGCTATGGGCTAGTGCTGTCCTAGCTTCCTGGGTACCACCAGACCTGAGCCTGCCAGAGACAGAGAATAACAAGTGAGAGACTCAATCTATGACAGAAATCCACTGGACAGGAGCTGTTTATCCAGGTCAGGCCCATGGCCTTTCCTACTTCCAGCCTAAGAATCTGGTCCCTCTATGGAGTTCAGAGCTTAAAGCTGCCCGCAGATTTAGCACATCGTTCTGTATGTTTCTGTGAGAGGGCAGATAGGGACTTCTAGTACTCGGGTCCTTCCCCCATTTCTGGGCCTCTTTTACAGGGAAGGAAAGCAGAGCACTGGACCCTATAGGCGCCCTTAGAGCCCCTTTGTGGGCTGACTCCAGGCTCATGTGGGAGCACAGCTCACCCCTCTGCTCTGCCTGATGTTGACCCTGACTCAGCCTCAGCAAAGTCTAAGCCAAAGCTCTCCTCTCTGAATTTCTGGGCCTAGGAGGAAAAAAGAGAGCACAGAACCCAGGACCCTGAGGGAGAGTATGCAGAAAGAGAAGGCAGCACAGGCCCTCTGTGTAGAAGGTCTGCCCTGTCAACCTCAATCCTGTTGTGTACTCTTTTCCATGAAACCTTCCCTAAGAGTGCCCACCTTATCAATCCCAGGACACAGCAGGTAGATAACTGTCTCCAGGCTGTGAGCTCCTAGAAGGCCAGCATTTATATGATCTATCACTGCTTGGACAGAAATAACATACAGTAAGTGCTCAATGAGTTCAGGGTCAGCAAATGAGCCACCAAGAACTAGCACCCCACAGCGACACATAAGGAGAAGGGGAGAAACAGGGGAAAGGAGGAGAGAAATGACTCCCTCAGCGAGGCCAGAATTTCATAGCAGGCAGAGCTGGGCCAAAGTGATGTGGTTTTGCTGAAGAACTAAAATGTCCAACTCAGGAGGTATGCAAGCAGAGCTGGGACTCAAACACAGAATGGACAACCCCTGGTGCCTTCCAATTCTACAATCTAAGATTCAGCTCTTTGAATGCCCATAACTCCACGTGCACTGTGTTAAATGCTTTTGATGCATTTCCTTGTGTCATCCTCACAGCTATCCTACAGAGTAGGTACCATCATTAGTCCCATTTTACAGATTAGGAAACTGAGACTTAGAATGTAAAGAAAAGTGTCCAGTTGGGTTCTACCATACAAGTGGTAGAACAAGGATTTGAATATGAGTCTGACACTCTCAACTACCAGGAGATCAAGCCTAGGTAGACTAGAACACATCAAGTAGCATATCTCTGACCAAATGGGTCTGATGAGGCCAGCAGGTGGACACCCCATGGGTCTGACTCAGCACTCAGCCTCAGGAAAGCTCCATCCTGCCACCCCTCCCTCACACATGGCCATACATGTCCCCAGGAATGCTCACTCATAATTTACCATGTGTTCATCTGGAGGTAAATTATACAGCCATGCAGCCATCCACATGTCTTACACAGCATTAGTCTTCATATATAGTCATCGCATAAGGTACGAAGATACACACACACTTGTTCCCGCAAAGGTTCATACACATTTGCATTTTCATCCAAAAGACATGAATGTTTATATGCACAGAAGCTGCATGGATGCAAACCTTACAGATACGCCCACACACTTATCCACATATGAGTGTATGTGTTCATTTCACAGCTCTGAGGCACCCACATCTGCTTAGTGTCATGTACCAAATCCTCCCCCAACAAGAACTTTATCCATTGTTCCCAGATCCAATACTGGACCCAGGTGAGCTATGATGTTTGCTCCCTCTGGGGTTGGCCAGGCAGCCCAGAGAGGGGGATGAAGGCTCGGCCTGCCTGTGATGGATGGAATTAATCTACGGAGCTGGAGAAACTAAATAATTAAATCCCTAATCACCCCCCCAAGCCAGCCCAGGCCAATATAGCTGAGGGAGAGAAGGGGCTCTGAGGCCCAGACCAATATCCAAGGTGGGGAGGGGCTTGGGAACAGACACTTAGGCAAAATCCTCTAGAAGGGGTCTCTCAGAGGAACTCTGGGAAACGTGCAGACAGACAGACATAATTTTCCTTATCCTCACGGACCAGCTTGGGAAGACAGGCCACCACCAGTCTACTAAATCAAGGTGAGAGGAGGGGCACAGTCCTCCTGCCACCCTGGATACCTTCCTGCAACTCCACGGGATGGGAGATGCATCCTGGTAGTGTAAGGGGCTGGCACAGAGGACAAAGGGCCCAGGACTGAGGCAGTCCATGGCATCTGCCCGAAACACCTGCTGTAGGGTCAGTCAGGCCTTGGCCCACCCCTGCCCCACCCAGAACCAACCAACCCAAGCCAGTGCAGATGGCAAGGAAGGACACCTCCACACAGGTGCGCCTGCTTCCCTTAGCAAGGGGACCCAGCACGTGGCAAGGAGGCTGAGGATGGGGCAGAAGCCTGGGCAGGGGGGCTCAGGGAATCAGCCTGGGAACAGGCCTCAGTCCGATTGGCTGAAAAGTGGGTCATTTTCCTTTTGAAAGATAGTGAGAAAATGGAGAAGTAGGTCGGGCTCTCATCCCCTCAGCCCCAGGCACCATCCCCGACTTGCAGTGTGGGGAGAGAGGAAGAAGAGGGCTGCACATGCCAAGGCCCCAAGTCTCCCAGGACCCTAGCCAAGGCTCCACAGTGCAGGAGGCCAAGGTCACCTTTACTCAGGACACCCAAGGACGTGCACACTCTGATATCGGGGATGAAACACCAACCCCACCCTGCCCTGGGGGTCTGAAGTGAAAGGCACTACAGCTAGGGTCAAGCTAGAAGATGCAGGCCGCAATGAGGGACCCAGAGAAGCCCCCTCCCATCCTCACAGTGGAGATGTTTCCTCTCCTTCTCCTCCCTTTCCTCTCCGTCCACGTGGGCAGAGTCGTTGCCATGACACCGCGGGCAGGTGGGCGGCTCTGGCGGCTGTTTCGGCCCAACCCCCAAGCTCACAGCCCAGGTGGGAGAGGAGCAGTTGTGGCACCCCAGCCCCTATCCCTGAAAATAGAGGAAAGCCACAGAAGGGCCTCTACACCCCAGAATCTGGAAGGGGCTCTAGCTCGGGGCTGTCTGGATGGAGGTAATCCAGCCCCAGGTTTGGAGGTCTGGAGGAGGAATTTAAGAGGTCAGGGAGTGGTATGCAGGGTGACAGGGAAATCTCACCACTCCCACTTCTTCCTTTTTTTTCTCAACAGCCCTGCTTCTAGCTTTGCCTTCAAACTAAGCTTTACTGCCTTCGTGCAGGCAGCCAATTGGTCCTGCATGAAGTCTAAGCTTAGTTTCTCATTCTGCAACACAAGCTCAATTCCCTCATAGTCTCTAGGGAGAGAGGAAAATAACCAAAGTTGAGACTTGAAGAGAAACTCCTCCCCTACTGTCAACCCCCAGACTGTCCTTAGAAACTGGCCCTGACTTCACTAAGAACCTGGGGAGATGGGCCGGGTGGATGACTTCCAAATCCATCCCTGGCTAAGGGACTCACCCCACTGAGAGAACCCAGAGTGGAACAGGGAGGACCCTGCATCTGGCTTCAGGAAGCCTGGGACATGCCTTGAGCCCTCTGGCTCTGAGTTTGCGAGTCCTCCAGGTAAAGGCCACAGGCCTCTCTGTGTGTCTCTAACTCTGTCTGTGACTCTGACTTCCTAAAATGCTTCTATTGTTCAGGATCCTGCTTACTCTCTAGCCCTGTTCCCCTAAGGCCCGAGCTCTGTATCCCTGAGGGTATGGAACCAGAGAGACCTGGCTTAGCAGCCCACTGCAGCCTGGCTGGCAGAGGTGGGTGTATGTGGGATGGTGGTAACAACATCCAAAGGGAAAGAGAATGGCAGCCGGGGTTTTGTGGGTTGTTTGTGAACACATATACCTATATAGACACATGAACTTTCCTCCTTAGTCTTCCTCCTACTAAGACAACATCCTTGGCTGGCTGAAATACACATGTGCACATGTGTGTATGCATATGCACACATCTGCACTTTGCATCTCCTTTTCTCCAACTGCTCTGCCAATGTTCTACATCGAGTCACCCTTACTATAATTTCTCATAAAAGCTATTACAACAGTTTCTCACTGGTCTCCTTGCCTCATATCCTGTTCTGCCAGTATGACCCATCTACAATGTGTTCATTCAACATATACACATGGAGAGTGTACCCCAAGCCAGATACTGTTCTGAACACAGTAGATACAGCAATGACAAAGGCATATGAAGCTCCCATTCTCTGACATTTATATTCTAGTGGGGAAAGTGGGACGATAAACCAATGCATGAGACAATGTAATGACAAGTGCTGAGACTTAGAATACGCATATAGGGCCAGGGATTTAGCTCAGAGGCACAAGCACCTGTGTGGCAAACACAAGGTCATGGGTTCAATCCATGTATATATCAGACACACACACACACACACTGGGGTGAGGGGGTAGAATGGCAAGTGGCTATTTAAATTGGACTGTTGGGAAGACCTCTCCAAAAAAAGACTTTTGAATAAAGTGAGGGAGTGAGCTATGTGGAAACCTGGGGGAAGCTGAAGGGAAAAGCAAATGCTAAACAGCCTCATGGTGGAAGTGGAAGCGTGCACAACATCTTTATGGAACAGCAAGGAAGCCTGTACAGGATCTGGGAGGTAATTGGTGACTGATTTACACATAGCACTCATATTGCTTAGGCTCATGCTCTTAAGTGCTTTGGATTTCACTCTGAGCAAGATGGAAGACTACTGAAAAGGCACAACATCATCTCATTCTTGCCGCTTCTGGAGGAAGAGTTCATGTAGGAAGGTTCCAAGGGAAGAAGCAGGGAGAATATTTGGGACAGTTCCTGCCACTACAACATCTTTTCCCCCAGTTGCCCACCTGACAAACACCTGCACCACTTTTAAGCCTTAGCTTAGAGGTCTCCCCTTTTATGGCTCCTTTACCAAACCTGCCCCTTCCCAGTCTAGAACAACTTAACCCTCTTTCAGTCTCCATTATCTCATGGATGTTTATGTGCCTTCACACTCTCCTTATGTGTCTGCAAGCCTTTTACCCTCATCTCCAGGCTGTAAGTTACCTGAGGTCAAGAACCATGCCTCATGTCTAGCACAGCCTATGGTATAGTGCCAGGATAAGATAAACACTGCTGAATGAATGAGTGCAACGAGTGAGGCACATGTGTTGGGAAGGGACTGTTTGTAAGCTGTTGTTAACCAAGCTGAGTGAGGGACACATGTATATGGCCATGCATTGCAATCAGATTCGTATTAACATATGCCCACATATTTCTGTATATTCTGTCCACATGTACATATATGTTAATGTATGTACATGTTGACAAATTCCCATGTTGCTACATATACTCCTGTAGATTTATTTACATATGTGCACATTTTAAAGTACACCTATGTTGATATATGTGAATTGTGTCAATGACAAAACACCCATATATATGCATACATGTATACATATATGGCCTCATATCCAATACATGTATGAGGCTTATGGATACACTTGGGCCTTTTTTTTTTTTTTTTTTTTTATCGGCACCAGGGATCAAACTCACGACCATGTGCTTGCAAGGCAGGCACTTATACCACTGAGCTAAAAATCCCCAGACCCCACTTGGCCCTTTCTAAAACAGTATCCTTCACCCCTTCCTCCCCCTAAGCCCAGCTTGTTCTTGATTCTTAAAACTTCTGTAGTTATATCAATGTTTCTCTTTCCATGTTCTTTCCCCCTCATGCCCTTGAATACCACAGCATCTCAACAGTACTGGGCCTAGATTCCTTACTCAGTTGTCCTGTAGGCCTAAATAGGTTTTTCCTCTGCAAACTTCCTTCATAGGACTGGTTAATAAGTTGGCTCCCCCAAGAACATAAGAATTTGAAAGACCTCAGGGAACCTGCTTTTTGAAGTGTCATGGGGATCAGAGTGGATCAAGTTCAACCTAACTGGAAAATAACTTTTGGATAACACTAATGTTCAAAGTTGTCCCTCTTCAATCCCCAGTATCACTACCATCAAAAAAAAAAGGAAATTAAAAAATTCTATTAATCTGTCTCCTGTTTATTTCTCTGATAAAACATGCACACAATTTATTCTCATGCATGACTCAACTTATGTACATACAGCTACATGTATGTATACTATGTGTGGGCCCACATGAATGGTCATGTTCATGCTTAGACTCATATATACACATTAGTAGGAGAATATACTACATAAACTACACACACAGTGGTTTAATCACCTTCATAGTCACACATATACATGGGTGCACACCATACATCAATACATGTATATATATATATATATATATGCCCACACTTACACATGTAAGTGTGTCTATACACATACATGCAGAAAACGCATACATATAAATGTCCACATATGTAGTCAGACACTCACAGGAATATTTGGTGGCTTCTACAAAACCAGAAGTCCATAATCTCTCCAAGTAACATCACAAGTTTCCTCTTGCAAACTTGCAAGTTTCTCACACACACATAAATTGGAATGTGTCTTTTTGTTCTTTTATATTTGGGGGTGCAGTACTGGTAATTGAAGAGAGATGACATTGAACTTGGAGCAGTCCAAAAGTTGTTTTCTATCTTGAATTTGATCCACTCTGATGCCTGTAGTTCTTCTCCAGAAAACAGTTTCCATTTGCAAACTTACAAGTCTCCATTTGGAAAGCTGTTTCTGTTATCAATAGAACATATCCTACTCCTGGACACATCTCATTCTCACTCTCTAAAGAAAAAGAAAGTCACTTTAAAGAAGAGTGCCAAAATCACTTTGTCCCGCACCAAAAGAAACCAGTATTTGCTCAGACAACTTCGGTGGGAATAACAACAAAGCTGGTGCATCTTTTCCCATCTAAAAGGTAGTCCCTCCATATATAGCCCTTTAATTCTAAAAAGGGAACTAAAGAGGAAATACCAAGGCAGATCCTTCTCTCAGGGTACTTTAGGATAT
Source organism: Hydrochoerus hydrochaeris (assembly GCA_004027455.1). Lineage (NCBI taxonomy): Eukaryota > Metazoa > Chordata > Mammalia > Rodentia > Hydrochaeridae > Hydrochoerus > Hydrochoerus hydrochaeris. The sequence continues at coordinate 146,315 of PVLA01004588.1, forward strand.
CTACCACCACTCGCAAACTCCAAAACAGATATTGAAGCAAAGGAAGAGCAGTAAGGAAATTAGCTCCAATCCTAAAACCTCAAGAGATACCCTCCACTTCCTTGGAGGATAGCTTCACAATCTCCAGTGAACCCTCTCATGCAGCTTGAGGCCCCTGCTCAGGGAGAGGGTAGACCTGGAGGTCAAACATGTAAAGAGGCTGACCTGGGCCCAAAATAATAAAAGAAGCAAGCATTTAAAAAAAAAAAAAAGTAGCTGATCAGGGAACAGCGAAGCAAGCTGCAGACACCTCCTGGCAGGGAAGCAGCTGCTGAAACAGTAGATCATGAATAGCAGGACTCTCTAAGGGGCCAGGAAAAAGGGGGTGGACATCTAGCATTCTATGTGGGGGTGGAGGGGTGACTGCTTCAGGCAGTAGCAGCAGCTCAAAAGTAAAGTCTTATCAAAGCTGTTATGTAACCAAGGGAGCTGAGTGGAGCACAAACACTTCCCTTCCCCAAACAGGCACCCACACCCACACCCACCACCTCCCAGCACCCACAGCATAGGAAAACTCAGCTCCTCTCAAGCAGCTAGAAAAAGGAGGGAGCATTTTGATGAGTTACATCAAAAACATGATGGGTGAAGGGCTCCTTATTCACTACAAGTCTTATCTGAAAAGGGAAGAAATGGTTCAATTTGAGGTCTCTAGATATCACTCCCTTGTCTTGAACTCCCTGCCACACCCCACTTCTGCCCAGCATCATCTGGAAACCCTTTCCTCTTCCTCTCCCCTTAAGAAGGATCCCATTTGAATATTTGATTGTGCTCTTGGGGATGCGAGGTGAGCTTCCATCAACCTCTCCTGTCTGTTGTTCCCCCACACTCTCATCTGCATGTCCTGACATTTGGTTCTCATCCCCCTGGGATGACAAGGAAGGGACCTGGAAATAACTCCCTGCTCTACTCCCCTCATGGTTACAAAAAGACAGAGCATAGGAACCCATACAGTTGAGATGACATAAACCACAGATAGGTTAATGAAGAAGCAATATCCAGGGCAACTAATGGTTGAAACCAGACCTCATTCCCTACTCTGAATAATTTCAACTCCCCCAGATCTTCCTCCTTTCCTACTGCCCTGTCTCCAGTAGCCTCCTCCTTCTCTTCTCCATGGCACTGAACAACCCCACCCACTCCCTGAATCCTTTGCTTAGAAATCTTCATCCCCAACAAGTCTCTCCTAAATGCTTCTCAGAGCACAAAACCGGCTTGCAGAATAATTCGGTGTCCCTGTCCTGAATATCAAAGTATGGTGAGCAGAGACACCAAGCAATCAGATTATCCTGAACTCCCAATCTGTATCCACTCCCTAACCACCAAGACCCAAGATCTAGCAACCCAGCACCACCATGAGGCTGAATTTCTAGGACCCAGTAATGTAAAGGCTGGTACAGCACTAAAAATTATCTCAGTAGAAGAGAAGTCACTGCCATAATTTCATCAGCCATTCCTACCTCCAGACTAACAGTAGGACAGTTTTGGAAAGAGGAGGATGAGTTGAAACAAGAGAAGGGGACGGCCCTTTCCAAATACCACCAATAACTGTAAGGCCTAAACTCACAGAGACTATTCTTCTAGAAAGTGGGTCATCTGGGAGAATTTTCCTAGTGAGCCCTAAGCACTGCCCAGTTGCCTTTCCATCATCATCCAGAATACAGCCCCGTTCAGCACTCGGGACAGCTCCAAGGAGCAAACTCCTGCCGTACTGATCAGCACTCGGGACAGCTCCCAGCCACACTGGCCCAGTGGCCAGAAACCCAGGATGCCAGGAAGAAGCAGGCTTACCTTACCACACATCCTCTTTAGCACAGAAGCCCCCTCTTCCCATACTTTTCCACCATTCACTCCCATCCATGGGGGGCACTTGAGACCCCTCCCTTCCCTGTATGTCCCAAGAAAAAAAGAAACCCAGACTCAGAGCTTCACAGAGGGAGCCAACAGATACGACCCCACCCACTTCCTTTCAGCCCTGAGCCTCTCAACACCACTCACAGCTGGTTTTTTAAAACACTCTCCTCCTTAACCACCAGCCCCGAAATAAAAGAAATACTCACGTGGGGGCTCCCAGCCCTGTAGGCAGATGTGCTGGGGGGAGGCAGAGAGAGGTGACTCCCCACACCCCGTTCAGAGCCCCCTTTCTGAAGGAGCCAGCTCCCATCTGGACTGGGGGGAGGAGAGACATGTGGAAGCACTGAGTGAGGGGAGGGGAGAAGGGAGGAGGCAGGAGCAGGGGGACTGCAGGGCGGGGGTGTCGGAATGGGGGCGAGGGAATCCTTAATTTCATTCTCTCCCCATGTCTACATCAGCCCTGCAGGCTCAGCTCTTTAATATTTACACACAGGAAGAGGAGAGGATGAGAAAGAACAGAGTGAAGGAGGCAGGGGCTACCTGAGCTCAAAGGGCAGAGAGGCAGAGAGAGGCCTTTGGAAGCTGCAAGCATGGGACCCTCATACACTCCCCAGGCCACTCCCACTCCAAGCTCTTGACTGAAAGGAAGAAGAAGGAACCCTGGGACCATTCTGTCCCTTTGTTAACAAGACACTTTGAAGCTGCATCAGAAAAAGATCAGATCCCCACCCACATACCTGGACACCCCCACAAACCCAGATTTTTCTTGGGTGCCTTATGCGCAGATGGTAGAGGCAGCATTCATGCAAAAGCATGTTCTGATGTTTGGAAGTATGCATGCTTGTGGGTTGCTGTGTAAAAGCATATGAACATGTCAGTTATTGTGAACATGTTCAAGTTTACATGAGCATGTTCTGAGTGTAATCATACAACATTCCACACAATCAGCACAAACCTATGTAAACACATGCGTAAGCAATCTCCATCCTCTTCCCTTGCTCTCCAGGAGAGGCTCCAGGGAAAAGGCCATCCATCTCCCAGACTCCTTTCTTCTCAGGCCCTCCCTCACAGCCTCACTTTTTCTGTCTGTGACATGGGAAGAAGGGCTGGTGAGAAGGGATGCTGCAGTGAGCCCAAGGGCCTGACAAGTTATTAGCAATGATGAGCTGGCAGCTCGTTACCATAACGATGGTGCCACCACCTCACCCCAGCTCAAACCCAGACTCCCCAGACGGCAGGAGGCCCGCTGAGCCAGCAGCCTTCAGACTGGAGGGGGGTGGATAAAGAGGGAATTGAGACATAATGCTTGCATAGTGAGGGTACACAGCTGTTCTTTCACCACCCCACAGGGAGACAAAGCTTAGATTCCACCAAGTGGGAATGAAGTCAAAATCTGGGAGGGTTTTCTGAATGTGGGAGGCTAAGACACCAGAAGGGGTCTTTAGAAGCCACTCTGGACAAAAGCTTCTGTTGTCATTTGCTCCTTTCACACACTCATTCCAATAACCTTAAAAAAGCCAACCAAACAGAAAACCCTTTACTGACTTTCAAGTCTATTCACCTGTAAAATAGGGACAATCATGTTTATCATTTTCTCTAAACTCCTGAAAGATTGAATCAGAAAGGGTTTAGGGGTAATTATAAACCCTGCCTAAACCAGACAAGCCCCAGAAGTTTCTCTATTCATCAGAAACCCAAAAAGGTAAGGAATTTTCAGCCCAGCTAGAGGCAAAATGCACCAGAAACTGGGTGGGATGAAGGAACCAGAGCTCAAACTCCAACATCAGCTGGCAGAGATGTTAGGTGTCAAGCACCTCTGAAAGCAGGCACTGACACAGAAGATAGTCTGGGAGTTGGGCAGCTTCAGCCTCTCACCAGTAGGAACTAAGTAAGACAAGCCTGTGGCCTACCTGTGTGGTAGGTACAGCTAGAACCCCACCCCCAGAAATAGCTGTCACTTCCTCTCTTTGAAGAAAGTCTCAGGCTTGAAGGAGTTACAGCCTTAGGTGTACTGACTCTTCATTTCTTCTCCCTAACTCCTTCATGCTTGGTTCTGATGGGGGCAGGGAATTCAGGAATAGAAAGCAACATGGAGAGCTGGAGAGTTCCTGGGCTGAGACTAGCTTAGGAACCCACAAGTTTCTTGCATGACCTTGGGCAGGTCTCCTCCTCTCTAGGCTTCAGTCTCCAATTGGTAGTTAAGAGGTTGGACCAAGTCACTTTTAAGGTTCCTCCCCTGCCATCATCTTACAGCTACATACAAGCTCACTCCTTTGACATGAGACCCCTGGCACAAATGCAGTGGGCACTGCCTGCCAGATCAGTGGGGCGGGGGTAGGGGTCTGTATCTGAGGCTGTTCATCCTATGTTTGTGTTCCTTTTAGAAACACCTGCCACCCTAGCCCTCCCAGCTCCCTTTTTAGTCCCTGATTCACTGCCAACTCACGAAGCCTCTTTCTCCCCTCCCTCCTCTCTTCTCCCCCTCTCTCTCTCTTTTAGGCATTGGCAGCTGGGTGCAGAAAGTGGCCCCAGAATTCAGAGAACACTGGCCAGAGACAGGGCAGTGCCCTAGTGTCAGAGAGAGCACACCACAGATTACTACTCTCTAACCTTGGCCCAGCCCAGTTCCTTGGGTCACCAGTAGCCCTGGGTTGGAGTCTTTCTGTAACACTGACTCTGTGATTAAACGAAATGCAATTCATCTCTCAAATCTCAACAGCCTTATATGTAAATTGCCATTATATTAGGTTGAACCATGTTGAAATGGCTGCTCTTGTAGGAAAAAAAAAAGGTTCAATATTGGCAATTTCATATGGTTTAACCTGATCCCTACCCTGCCTGTTTCTCAAGGCTGTTGGAGAAATAAGAGTTGAGAGGGAAGCATTTTCAAAAGTTCTGGACTGACACAGGCATACTGTTGTGCTATGACTTCCAGAAGCTTAGTACAGACCCACCTTGAGACACCGGACTGAACCAATGACCCACAACTTGGAAATCTGGGACTTGGACTCAGGGAGAGCCACCTGCTCTGATGACTAACAAGAGGGCAGACACTTCCACCTGGCATCCTCAGCGCCTGGTTCTAACCAGCCCTCAATGAGACAATACCGACCTGTCACAAGCTCCCAGGTCTCACGAAGGAGAAACAGCACACAGAGGCTTACGTTTCCCCCTCACTGCAGGCTCCCTAGCAGCAGGGGTCCGGCCTGCAAGAAGGATTTAACCAGCAGTCTCACAGAGGGCGAAGGTGGACACCAAGGTAGGGAGTAATGGGAAGCTCTGGTCTGAGTCCACTAAGGAATCCCTGGGGAGAGGGGATGAGCTGACCTCTGGAAAGTCTGATCTCTGTCCCAAGTCCCACCAGGAATTGGGGGGATGGAGCCCAGGTGTGGGTGATTTAGAGTGAACCCTGCTCAGATCGTTCTCACACAGCCAACACATACATTCAGTCACACTGGGCACAGATACCTGGACCTACTCGCGGAGACACAGTCACAGAGGCACACACACATCCATTCATACACACTCGCAGAAACATATACGCCACACACGCGAGCTCACACACATGTGCACAGATACATGCACAGTAACACTCCACAATCACGGCAGGCGCACTCAGTCACCACTGTGACACACACTCACCGGCACACACAATCACCCACAAACCCACACGGTGACACACTCAGACACTCATCAGAGACACACCGTGATACACACACACACACACACACATACACACACACACACACACACACACACACCTACAAAGGAAAGTTCTCTCTGGGTCTCCCCGACATCACGACTTCTCCCCACAGCCAGCCTGCTGCTCCCTCCCAGACCGAAGCCTCCAGCCCGCACGGGCCGGGCGGGGGCGGGCGGCCCGGCTCCCGGGCCCTGCTCGGCGGTCCGCGTGCTCCCGCGGCGCCCGCATCGCGCTCGGGCGCGCCGGCCTCCAGGCCACCGCGAGGCCCGGCCCCTCCCCCGCGGGCCCAGGCCGAGCCGCCTGAGCCCCGGGGTGTGGGCGGCACCGGGCGCGGGCGGGCGAGGCTGGGGGCGCTGCGGAAGGCGCGGCCAGTGCGGCCCGGTCCCCACCCCTGGCGGCGGCTTACCTGGCCCGGCTCGGGCTCCGGCCGGGTTACATGGTGCCGGCGGCCCGGGCAGGGGGCGCTGCGGCGGCGGCGGCGGCGGCGGCGGGGGGCGCGGGGCCGGGACCCGGCAATGCGGAGCCCCCAGCGGAGGGGCCGCACCAGCGGAGGAGCCCCGAGCGAGCGCAGAGCGGCGGCGGGCGCGGGCGCGGGAGGCGGCCAAGCCACGGAGGCTGGATTTCCCGGGGACCAGGAAGGGGAGGCGGGGGGATCCCGCCCGCGCGCTCCGCCCCCGCCCCCGCCCCGCCCCCGCCCCGCCCCCGCGCAGAGCGGCCGGGCCGGGCCGGGCCGGAGCCGGCGGGAGGGGACCGAGCTCCCGCCCCCGCGCGGGACCCGGGAGGCCGAGTCGCCGCCGGGGTCCCCAAGGAGCGCCCGCCTGGCGGAGCGACGCGCCGGGGAGGCCCCGCTGAGGGGTGCCAATGGGGTCTCCTCGCTGGGGCCACCGGGTCAGCGGGCACCGAACACCCGGACACAGGACACGAGGTGTCACGGCTTAGCGTCGTCCTGAACACGGGCACCTACGCCCGGGCACGGGCGGCTGGGGAGACGGTCACAGCCTGGCGGACGAGGGCTGGCGCCCCACCAAGGCACAGTCACACCCTGAGTGTCACGTACAGCCCCCGCGGAATGTTCCCCGGGGAGACGCTCCCCAGGTGTTCTGGATCTGCACCCCGACTCAGCTCGTGCCGGGAGCCAGGGGCCCCCGCTTTCTGCCCCAACCCCGCCCGGCTTCAGGGACGCGGGCAGGCGTCTCCCACCCACCGTCCGCACAGCGGCGGCATCCCGGTGTGACAGCAGAACCCCGCTCTACCTGCCGTCCCTGCTGGGCCCCCACCCGCGCCCACTGTGCCCTCACCCACTGTGCCCGCCCACCTCTGGGCCCCGTGCCAGGGGCTGTGCACGGCGGGGCCGGGATGGGGGAGGGAAAGGGGACTGTCCGGAGCGCAGCCCCAGGCTGCAGAGCCAGGGCACAGGCTGCAGGAGCTGGGAGAGGCGGGGAACTGACTGCAGCAGTCCCTGGCTTGAATCCGTCTTGGCGCCCACAGCGATGCTGTAATGGGGGGGAGGGGACGCGAGGGGGAAGCCGCAGGGGGAGGGGCGCGGCTGTGGGGGAGGGGCTGGCTCAGGGCCCAGACTTAACAGGGCAGTTGTGAGGGCACGCTGCTCCAGGCGCTAAAACTTGGGGTGCCGGGTAGTGTGCATCCTTAACGCCCTCTTCATGGCTCCAGCTCGTCTGCTATTGAGAACTCGAGGTGGTGAGGTGTGGGTGTGGGTGTGGGTACGGGAGGCTTGGAGCACTGTTCACTGCTCTGAGGACCGATCTTGGAGTTGTTCTAACTCAGTGCCCCCTAACAACTCCTTCCTCTCCATATCCTTTTGGGGCCACTGACTCTCTTTCCTTTATAAATGAGCAAAATGAGGCACAGAAAGAAGCCCCAATCCCAAAAGAGCTGGGGGCCAAACCGTCTCCCTCTCCCTAGAGAGATGTTTCTAAAGATGCCACATTACATAAATGACATGAAGGACTTAGAGAGCCCTTCTACCAACAGAACTGAGAAATCTAGCGGAAGATCAGCAGACTGGTCAGCCATCCTGCTGCCTACAAGACCAGCGCATTGTCCTTTCAATCATGTGCTGAGGTTGCAGACAATTCCCAGTCCAGGGTTCATTCAGCCAAGAACAGATGTCAGAGAAAATAAGATAGAAAGTTGGTCCCAGGAACACTCCTTAGAACTGAAAGAAACATTTCACTTTCCAGGCATCATGTAGGATGCTAAAAGGCACCATCATGCTTTGACAGTTCTAAGACGTGTACTTTGTAAACCATACTGAAACTGGAAAGCCTGTTAGAAAGGATGAGGACATTCAGTATTTTTTTCTACTTTTCTCTTAAAACTATCATCAAATAATTGTATCTTAAAAGTTGTACTTTCATTTGTTCATTCAACAACCATTTATGATTTTACCTGACAATTTTCTAGCCTCCAGATATTAATGATTAATCAGATGGGCTTACCTTAGAGAGAATGCCCATCCAGTGATTAATAAAATCAATGAGGAAGTAAACCAATAATTACTATCTATGTCAACCTCGTGGGAATTTGATCTAGGCAGTTCTACATAGTGAACACATTTAGAAAAACCTCACTTTATGTTAATGCTCTGTGGTCATTGCCTTAAAATTTTTAATCTTTCAGCAGAGGCCCTGCATTCTAAATTATAATACTTGCTCTGTTAGGAATTCCACACTTTAATGGAGGTGAACAAGGACTAAATTGAGTCTAGAGGCAATAGCCAGCTCTACCTAAGTGAAAAGAGATATTGTGAAAAGAGTCTCAGAGATTGAGAGAGAAGTTCAGGTAGTCAAACATGCAAAGACAGATTCATCAAAGTTGTCAGTCAAGTACTATTTCAGACTAGGTGCTTGGTTATCTGCCCACTGAAAATGTGACAAACTATTGAAAATGATAGATAAGGTTTTTTAAAAAAACTTAAATGTGTCAATATGCTGATAAGAAAAATAAGAATCACTCCAGTCCAAATGTAAGTGAAGGCAGAGAAACTTCCAGGAAGATGGCAGAATAGTGAGCACCAGAGAAACAACCTTTCTAATATTTGGAGTCCAGACATTGGAATAGAGCCATGTTTGGAAAAAGGCAGAAGAAAGTGGGTCCAAAGGACCCAGCAAGAATCTGAAGCAAGAATTTAAGCCCACAGAAAAAGCAAAGAAAGGAAAGCACAACACAGCGGAGGAAGGTGCCTAGCTTGCAGTGTGAGACAAGTAGCTCAAACCTGCAGAGGCACAGTTTGAGCCACCTCTGGGTTGACTCAAGGTGAAAGCAGCACTTACCACCTCCCTCGAGGCCAATTGGTGACCCCAAGGCCTCCATGGAGAAACACACCAGTGGCACAGAGCAGTGGTTACTTCAGACTGCAGTGACTGATGAGTAATTTGAGTTCAAACACCAGATGTCTCCAGGAAAGGATTGACCAGTAGCCTTTTGGGAAAGGGGCCAGCAGAAGTCAGAACTCAGAGCAGCTGCAGGTTGGCTCCATCTAGAGGCCTCAGTTGTCAGGGTGAAGTACAACCAAGTCCACTCATAGTGTTGGGTCTGAAGGAGTTTGGGTCCCAGCCTCATAGAAGCAGCCTGAACTTCAATGGAACTAAGGGCTCAGATTTGCTGGGATTATCCACCACCACCATAATTCTACTGCTGGTTTGTTCTGATCAATCAAAATGGATGTTGGCTCTGTCTGCCCCTTCTATCAAAAAGTGACAGCAGAGACATGCACTGAAGTGGACTTTTTTTTTTCTTAATGATGTATGTACTCATTGCTCTTATTAGAAGACCAGCTTTATTGTGATATAAGTCACATGCCATACAATTCACCCACTTTAAGTGTATCATTCAATAGTTTTTGGGTTTTTTTATTTTAAAGGAAATAAAACAACAATAAAATGAAACAAAACAAAACCTTGATAAGACAGTAGGAAATCCATAATTGCATATTGTTATCCTCTGAATAGTTGTTCAGACTACCAGCTTTAGGCCTACAAAGTCAATCAACCAGTACAATAGGTTGTTTCTTTACTTCAGTTGTTGTCATTTCAGCCTGTGCTCCTCTAAATCAGCTGGATGCCTACAGGAAGGGGTGTTCCTTCTCTCCCAGCTTGTGGACCAGCTGTCTCATGGTGGTGGTAGGGCTCCTTCCTGGCTCTCCCCATCTGGCAGGGCCACTACTGGCACACAGGGGGCTACATAGCTTCCTTCCTGTTTCTCCCCAGCCCTTTTTTCTGCTTTTCTTCTTTTCTTTGCTTTTTAATTTTTACATTTTTCTATATTTTTCTCTTTTTCTTGATTGTCTTTTTCTATGAGTGAAAACATTGTTTCTAGCTTTTAAATTTGTTTTGTTCTTTTCTGGTTTCTATTTCTTCCTTCTTTCCCACCTGTCATTTCCACCACTTCTCAAAGCCTGCATAATCTTCCTTTGTCCTCCAACCTTGCTTATAATCCCTTTCTCTTCTTCAATTTCTGTTTTATCCCTTAATCCCTTTAAAAATTTTTCCCCTGAGGATAAAATTGCCATGTTGAGGAGATATTTATTATACACAATTTTCTGGTTTGTTTTAGATTGATTTTATAACTACAACTCCTGTTCATTTAGTTAAAGGTGGAAAATTAATAATTGCCACAGTTTGTAATTTTCTTTCTTTCTTTCCTTCCTTCTTCTTCTTTTTTTTTTTTTTTTTTTTCTTCGCGACAGGTCTCACCATGCAGTTCAGGCTGCCCTTGGGCTCACTTTGTAGCCCAGGCTGGTCTCGAACTCACAATAATCCTCCTGCCTCAGCCTCCCAAGTGCTGGGATTACAGGCTATCACGCCCAGCTAGTTTGTAATTTTCTAGTCTGTATTTGATGTTATTGTTACTACTGACTGTGCTACTTTAGCTAAGGTGACATAATTGTTCTAATTAGTTATTCTTCCTTGCCAAGACTGAGATTTCCTCAAGGTCATGAATAATGCTATAGTTCAGTGCCAAAGAATCAGGAGATATGCCAAATAGGCAGCAATTTCTCATCCCCAAAACATTGAAGAGGTAGGATCTTGCAAAATACTCAAGTCAAAAACCACGTGGAAGACACCTCTGAGAAATAGTCATATCCTAATGATTCTCAATACTCAAAGATACCTACCATAAACAACTTATGAACATCTACACAGGTATTAAACTTTTAAAAAATTAGAAAACAAGAAAACATGAAAGCAAAATGCAACCCCAGATTTCCAGCTCACCAAAGACAAATCCAGGGGGCAATGAGATCAAACAATTAGAAAGCTACCCACCTGGACTCTCTGAAGCAGTAAAGCAAATTAATGAGGCTCTAGAAAAAAAATCAAACTGAAATAATTTTTCATATAATTTCAAAGATGATGAATGTAATGAAGGACATGATTAGTGAGTCTAGAGAAGATACAGACAAAGAAAAAGAGGAGCTTAGGAAAATGTTGGAAACCATGAATGCCCAAAATAGGAAAGAAATGGATCCATGAAACAGGTTCAATCAGATATCCAAGAGATTAGTTCTATTGACAGTGTATGCAGCATAATGAATCAATGTGAGGACAGAATATCAGATCTGGAAGATAGGATTTCTGTTAGCAATTATGAAAAGAAAGATGTATTAAAAATAGCAAGGGATGAACAACTATTTCTAAGACAACAATATGTAATTTATCAACTGGTGATTTCTTATTGTTTATCTTTTTTTTAATTCTGTATTATCTCTACCCTAAAAAAAATAGCAAGGGATCATGAAAAGTCAATCAAACCAGTACTAGACAATGCAAAAAAGATAGACAGGGGTCAATGAAAAAGCAGGACATACTGCAAATAACATAAAAAAACTATTCACAGAAGTAATGACAGAAAACTTTCCAAGCATGGAAAAGCAATCGATATAGAGTGAAGTATGAACAACATTTTGGAGTGCTGATTTCATGGTCATGAATTTTTTCAAGTGTTCTTTATCAAGCAAGTATCTTATTTCTCCATCAACACTGAAAGATAGTTTTGCAGGGTACATCAATCTGGGTTGAAGGTTCTTGTTTTTTTTTTTAGGCCTTAAAATACTGCACTCCAAGCTCTCTTTGACTTAAGGGTTTGTGTTGAGACATCTGCTGTAATTCTGATGGGCTTTCTTTTGCAAGAGATTTGTTTCTTTTCTCTAACAGCTTTTAATGTTCTGTTCTTCTGTTGAATTTCTGAAATTGAATTACATGCTTTGGGGTAGTTTTCTTTTTCTTTTTTATCATGGCCAATTGGAGTTTTATATGACTCACTTATCTCTATGTTGATTGTTTTTCCATGATTGGAATAAGGAACCCAGGAAAATGTCAAACAAAGGCTCAAACGGCAAGCTCTGACCTCTAGCCCAAATAGAACAAGTCCAGGAGACATGGACAAGGAATGAAGTAGAAGCCACACACCTGAAATTTCTAGGATGATGGCAATTTCTAGGATGATGGATGATGATGAAGTAAAGAAACTACTTCATGAGGCTGTAAAAGAAAAATTAGATCAGAAATAATATCTCAGGTAAAAGAAGAAATGACAAGCATAATAAGAGGATTACTGAGCATATCTAAGAAGCATATCTAAGAAGACAGATTTTTTCAAAAAGAGAAACATAGGAGAATGAGGGAAACCTTGAGCGAGAAATATAGAGAAGAACTGAATGCATGAAACAGACTCAACGAGATATCCAGGAAGATAAAAACTCCATTAAAATCTGGCAGAACTGCTTGAAAGAAAGTGACATTGAACACAGGATGGCAGCTAGTGACTGTGAAAGGAAAGAGCTCTTTAAAATAACAAGGACCCAGGAAATAAAATTCAATTGCTGCAAGACAACACAAAAATAATTTAAGAGTGATAGATGTCAGTGAAAAAGCAGAAGACACCACAAATGACATAGAGAGACTATTTACAGAGGTTATAGCAGAGAATTTCCCAAGTATGGGAAAGGACTGGACATACAGATAAGTGAGGCATATAGAACTCCAACTAACCATAACCAAAATAAATCTACACCCAGACATAAAATAATTAACATCCCAGAAATGCAGCAAAAGAACAGAATATTAAAGGCTATTAAAGAAAAGAAGCAGATCATCCAAAAAGGAAAACCCCTCAGAATCATGACACACTTCTCAACAAAAACCATCAACTCAAGAAAATCTTTGAGTGAAGTATCTCAAGTCCTGAAAGAAGACAACCTCCAACCCAGGTTGATGTACCCTGTAAAACTATATTTCAAAGTTAATAGAGAAATAAGATACTTCCATGACAAAGAACAACTGAAGCAATTCAGGACCGTCAAACCAACCCTATAAAGAGTACTGAAGGATATTAAAGAGAGAGATAAAAATGACCAGGAGCAGCAGCAAAGTGAGATCACTGAGCAGGGCATACAATTGTATGGAGGAGAAAAATACGGAGCCAATGTCAGGAAAACAGCATGGCAGAGATGAACCATTATATTTGCCAAAACCATTAATGTAGGTGGCCTCAATTCATCAATAAAAAGAAATACAGGCAGAGACAATCAAGAGACAAGATCCATCAATATGTGGTATACAAGAACATTAACATTAACTTGAAGGGAAATGCATAGACTGAAAGTCAAATAAATAGATGTAAGATGCCATATTCACAGAGCCAAGAACAAAACCCACATGATCATCTCAATAGATGGAGAAAAAGCCTACAGAAAATTGGAATAGATGGTCTTTTTCTCAATCTGATAAAATCCATCTGTGATAAAATGACAACCATCACCATCATCCTAAATGGACAAAACCTGAAAAAAATAAATCTAAAAGTCTTGAGGAGGACTTTTTAAGGTCTTCTATGTAGGTATCATGTCATCCACAAATGTTGATAATTAAACTTCTTTCTTTCCTTTCATTATTCCTTTTATTTCTTTCTCTTGTCTAATTCCTCTGGATAATGTTTCCAGCACTATATCGAATAGGAGTGGTGACAGTGAACAGTTCCTGATTTTAGAGTAAAAGCTTTTAGTTCTCCTCCTCATCCTTGTTGGAAATAATCCTCTAGACTCAGTTTGTCAGTGCAGATAATAAAGCACTCAGACATCAAGAAATGTCTTGAGTCTGGACAAGGCAAGGTTTTACTTTTGCAGAGGGAAGAAAGAACACCCCCAGCAATGATGGCAGACATGCAGGACAAAGGAAGGTCACCCCTTTTATCACTAATGCAGGAGAAGCAGCTGTGCTTCATATTTATTGGCTGAATTCAAAGGCTTACAATCTATTGCAGCAGGCTAACTCAGGTGGTAGAGGTGGGTAAATTAGAGAGAGATGTGCCATTTGGAATGGGAAGTCCTTAGTTCTTATCTTGGAGACCGGCTGTGTTCTGGAAAAAAGTACATGGTCACCATTTCTCAAGACTCAGGACATTAACAGAGAGGGGTGGGTATGACCAGGCCATTTAAATCCAAAATGGAGTTGCTTTGGCCTTTGACAGAAAAGACAAAGCCTTCTCACACCTGATCCCATGTCCTTTGCAATATGATTTTATAACTCTGATCAAGAGACAAACTCAATTTTCCTTTCTCCTGAATGTAGGTGGACTTGTAACTTGTTTTGAATAATACAAATGTGAAAGATATCATGATATGCCCATTCTAACCCAAGGCTCAAAGAGATTTGCATACTCCTACTCTTCCCTTGGTCTCCTGTTTCTACTGTGAGACCAAGTCTGAGATAGCCCACTGGAGAATGAGTGACAAGGTGAAAGACAGCCATGTCACCCCAACTATTCTAGCCAACCCAGCTATCTCCAAACATGTACGAGAGCTCAGCCAAGATCAGAAGAGATACCTACCTGGCCACAACTAATTGCAAGCAAATAGGTAAGTGAGCCTAGCTGAGTGGAAAGAAACACTGAACCACTTTGTGGAATCTTGAGCAATAAGAAGTGCTTATTAATATAAGCCACCGAGTTTTAGGATACTACAATGTCACAGCAATAAATAACTGACACAGGGACGTTTGCTAACAGATGAAATTTAATTTCAGTTTTCATGATATCTTTGGGCATTAGAGAAAGAAGATAAAACTCACAGTCTGGCCAAATAGCCAAATACTTCTCTGCATAAACTTATAATCCAAGGGCTGTACTCTTACTATACAAGAAAATAGAAAAAATTCAGCCCAACTCTACATCCAAGAAACTGCAAGAGAATTTCTTGCTTTAAACTTGGCAATAGCTATCAGTGTCAGGAGAAATAATCACCTCCAAAGAACCCAACAAGTTAGATGTCACACCATATCCAGTTAAATTCACTGTACCTAAGTGAGCTAGAAAAGACTCAAACCAAGAATTAAGTATAAAATGGTCCCAGAAAGACAATGTCCCACCCAGGTCCCTGGTGAGATGAAATGTAGAACTTTAACTCACTTTCATCTCTGGCCTCAAGTTATTTCTACAGATGAAGTTTCAAAGAAAATACAAAATTCACAGTCAAATGTCAATAAACACTCAAGGAAACATGGCACTGTGAATAATGTGATGGTTTTCAACTTGTCTGGGTTAAGGGTTATCCAGATAGCTGGTTAATATACATTAACCCTCACCATTGTCGCTGTGTGCCATCTAATCCATGGGGAGCCCAGTAGAACAAAAAGACCAAGGAAGGTCAATTTCCTCTTCCTTATTCTGCGGAGATATTGTCTTCTACTGCCCTTAGATGCTGGGGATCCTAGGTACCAAGCCTTCAAGCCTTCTGCAGGTTAAGTCAATGGTTTCCCTGATTCTCAGGCTTTTGAACATGGCCTGAATTACTTAGTTTTCCTTATTTTTCAGCCTTCAGACATTATGGGACTTCTTGGAATCCATAATTGTGTAAATCACTTCCCAAAATAAAATCCACTCTTATGTATGTATATCTTTATCTATCTATATCTATATTTATATCTATATCTACCCATATTAATTGTTTCTCTAGAGAACTCTGATACAACCAGGCAAAGGAACAAATAGCAGAAATACACACATCAAGAACTCAACTATTAGAATCATAAAACATAGAATATAACTCTGTTTAAGATATTTACAAAAATAATCTTACTGCCTTTGGCTTATTTTTATCTTACTATGCTGACTGGATTCTACAGTACAATGATTAATCCAAGTGGTGATGATAGGTATATTTGTCATATTCATACTTTGATGGTTCTGATGTTCTTCTGTAATATGACATATTATAGACGTTTTAGAGACCCCTCTTGATCATGTAATGGATGTCCCATTTTATTTCTAACTTACTAAGTGTTTCTGTCAAATGTATGTAATTTTTAAATTATATCACTTATAATAGCTAGAGTAATAAATATTTTAGCTATTTAATAATAAATCTAATAAAACATGCATAAAATTATAAACATTGAAAGTCATTTAAAAATTATTTTAAAAAATATTTTTGTCTTTGGCCTGTCAAGACAGGGTTTTGCTATGGAATTGAGGCTGGTCTTGAGCTCACTCGTAGCCAAGGCTGGTCTCAAATGCACAGTGATCCTCCTGCCTCAACTCCCAAGTGCTGGAATTACAAGTGTGCACCACTACACCTGGTCTGAAAGTCATTTAAAAAGATTTAATAAATGAAGAAGTATTTCACGTTAATGGTTACACAAACTGTAATTTTGAAATAATGTTAATTCTTTCCACATTGATCCCTGGATCCAACATAATTTCAATCAAAATAGTATGTAATTCTAAATACATGATTCTAAAACTAATATGGAAAAGTAAGGAACCAAGAATGACTAAGACATTTAAAAATAATTTCACCATGAAAAAAAATTTTTTTGAGACAGGATCTCCCTATGTAATTCAGGCAGGCCTTGAATTCATGTCACAGCCCAGGCTAGCCTTGAATTCATGTCACAGCCCAGGCTAGCCTTGAATTCACAGTGATCCTCCTGCCTCAACCTCCCAAATGCTAGGATTACAGCCTTGCACCACCATGCCCAGCTGAAAAATTTCAAACATATAAAATAGATAACATAATGCCTCCATGTAATTCAATGATTATAAACTCATGGACAATTTAATCTGTATCTTCTACTTTCTTTCTCTCTGTATTATTTTGAAGCAAGCCCTAGGCATATTTTAATAAATATTTTATTATGTATCCACATAATGCAAGAACTTTTGTTAAACATAATCACACTATTACTTCCTCTAAATAAATTCAACAATAATTTCTTAATTTCATCAAGCATCTAGTTGAATACTTAGTAACATTTGCCTAATTCTTCTCACACACTGTAACCAATTGATGTCACTTAAGGTTTTTTTTAACCTATATGTTCCCTGCCTCATTTTTTTTTAAATAGCAAGTTTATTTGTTGAAGAATCCAGATACATTATCTTGAGAATTTTCCATAGTTTGGATCCGGCCTGTGGTGTTGCCATATTTCACATCACCCATATTTTCTGTAAATTGGTAGTTAGTTCTAGAGGTTTAATCAGATACTGTTTAAATTTGAGGGGCAAGAATTCTCCATGTATGGTGGAGGTATTATTAGTCTTATAATGTCTCTTTTATAAATCAAATGTTGGTGTATCAACTATATAATTCCCTATTCAGTTATTGACTGGAACATTTCCATAAAGAGAACTTTCTTTTACAAAAGGGGAAGGAACCAAAAGTTAGAAATAGGGGGAGAGAATGAGGGAAAGAGAAGGGGATAAAAAATCAATTAAGATATGTTAAAAACATGTACCAACTTCCTGTGAAGAACAGAATGCAAACATGTACTAATAAAAATCAAAAAAAAGCAACTTCCTTCCTCAATTATTTTAATGTACAGCTCATACAGAAGAAGTAGAAAAAAAATTCATCCCTTTTTGGTTTTGGTTTTAAAAACAATGAGTCAGAGGAGAAAAATGAACCTCAATCTCGAAAAGTAGAAGAAAAAAACTTAAGCACAAAAAAGCAATTAAAAATAGATCATAGACCTAACTGTGAAAGGTAAAATATTAAAGAACACACAAAAAATATAGAATACCTTTATGTGTTAGATTGAACCAATGTTTCTTAAGAAGAATCCAAATAGTGCTAACCATCTAAGAAAATGTTGAGGAAGAGAAAGGGACATAAAAATAATTAAGATGTATTATGTATACATACCAACTCCTCATGATGAATGTAATAATAATTATGTACTGCAAATATGTGCTATTAAAAATGAAAAGTAAAAGAAAAACTAACAAATACTATTTTGTTTAAATTAAAGAATTATATTCATCAAAAGACACTATTAAGAACATGAAAAGCCATAGGCTGAGAGAAAATATTTGCAATTATGTAGCCAATAAAGAGCTCTTATCATTATATATCACATCTATAAATCAATATTGTGATAGTCAAAAAGCCCTGAATAAGTTTTCTCAAAAAAGGATTACCACCTAGCAAATATAAACATATGTTCGACATTATTACTCATGAAAGGTTTTTGTTTTTGTTTTTGTTTTTGTAGTGGGAATCAAACTCTGGACCTTGTGCTCGCTAGGCAGGCACTTATGCTGCTGAGCTATATCCCCAGTCCAACATTATTACTCATGAGGGAAATTAAATTAAAAACCTTGGCATGATACTACCACACATCCAACAGAACACAACAATGAAAAAAATCAATGATACCAAGTGTTGGTTAAAAAAAAAAATTAAAAGTCCGATACACTGCTGATAAGAGTGTAACAGGACAGCACTTTGGTAGACTGGCAGTATGCTTATCCTAGGACTCAGCAGTTCTACTCTTTGCTATATGCTCCCCCAGAGTATATACATACGTCTATCAAAAGACATCTACAACAGTATCCATTGCAATTTATTTCACAATATCCCTGTCTTAGTTACTTCTCTCTTGCTGAGACACTATATCTAATACCCACAACTGTGAGTAAGAAAGGTTTATTTGGACTCACAGTTTTAGAATTTTCAGTTGATAGTCAGCTGACAGCATGGGAGAAGAGCATGGCAGAGGAAAAACAGCTCAGGACATGGCAGCCAGAAACAGAGCACAAAATATCAAGGGCAGAGGGAGGAAGATATACCCTTCCAGGTCATGCTTCTCGTGGACTAATCCACTGATGAGTATCAATCTCCATAATCCAATCATCTCCCAACACACCTGTGAACCCATGAGGCTTTGGGGGTGGGGGGACATCTAGATATAAACCATAACAAGTTCCAAACTGGAGATAACAAAAATATCCATCAATGAGGAAAATAAGTAAATAAATTATGAAATATTGATACAATGGGAAAATCATGAAGCAAGGAAAAAGAACAAACTACTGTTGCATGCTTCCACATGGAATTCTATACTGTAGCTCCACAAAGTGTGGTCCTCAAACTGCCAGGATCAGTGCCACTTGAAGTTTGTTAGAAATGCAGGATCTGAAGTTCCATCATAGACCTAGTGAATCAGGATCTTCAGTTTAACAAATTCACCGGATGACTAACACAAACATTAATGTTGCCAGACAGTGTGATATCTGGTAGTGTCAGATTCTTTCTGTGCTGCCTAAAGAATTGGCTGGTACAACCAATGAAAAGGTAAACACAACATTTTTTTCCTGGAAGCAAGGTCTTGCTATGAAGTTCAGGCTGGCCTTGAATTCATTTGTAGCTGAGGTTGGCCTCAATCCTCTTGCATCAGCCTCCCAAGTGCTGGAATTATAAGCATGTGCCACCATGCTCAGTTTCCTAATTTTTATTTAAAGTAAAGGAAGAAAAGAAAAGACTGAAGAAAAGAGAAGAGCAAGAAGAGATATGTTCCATAAGACGATGGACCACTGCAGAAACAGGACAGCAGAATAGAAAGATTGCAGTGGCAGCAAAGTCAGTGGCTGCTGTCATTGTTATACTCTCAGATCCTGTCAGAAGTTGCTCCGCCCATGCATCCTGGCTATGACTTATAAAAGTCACATCCTGTTGCTCAGCCTCATTTTCACATCAGGTTGCATCTTGTTTTTAGCCTTCCTATTTCAGCTCTTTGTGATTTAACTGGTTATATCCTCTTTTCCAGCCAGCCTGCCATTCCCTAATCTCCTACCTCATTAAATTTGAAATAAGTTTATATCTTCTTTTGAGTGATGGTTACATAGATACATAGAAAAGTAAATTGTTCATCAATTGATACATTAAAATTGCACTTTAGATTGTACATATTAATGTCTATAAGCCAGGCACAGCAGAACATGTCCATAGTGCCTACTTAGGAGGTTGAGGTAGGAAGATTGCTTGACCCCAAGGAATTTCAGCCCAGCCTGGAGGTACAGAGAAGTTTCTTGAGGGAGTGACCTGAGGGGCAGAGGATAAAAGAGGAAGTTAGCTCTCCAATTCTAAATTCTAACAACTAGATGGGAAAGGGGTATCGGTGCACATGCACTATAGGCTTTTAGGGTGGCCCAATACAGCTTTCTAAAAAACAAAAAAATGCATTAATATCTAGTAAATAGGCCATACCTGGGAACATGTGGACCATAAAATCTCTTCAACATCTAAAAACAACCCCGAATTAATTATAGTTAATTCTAACCTAATTTGAGTTATTGTTGTGACCCCTCCCATAGGCTTTTGGGACCATGATAACTCCCTGAAGGTCCAGATAAGAGCAAAAACTATCCCCTCCAACAGAAAAGAGATTTGCCTCTGATTGGAGTAGATCACTGGAGCAACACCCACCTCGTAAAACACACACACACACACACACACACACACACACACACACATATAGATTCTGACATCTGGCTTCTTTAGGGCCATGAACTCTTCTCACTGAGCTGCTCCCACCATGAGGAGTGTACTAATCTTTGCTAATCTATACTTTCACTTCTATTTCTGTGTGTCCCACTCAACTCTTTGGGTGACAAAGAACCTAGAATGACACAATCCCTGACAACAAGCCTGGGCAACACAGTGAGACCCCCTTTCAAAGAAAAAGAAAACCTAAACATTTAAGTTTTACTTCATGTGTCATTCTCCCCCAGTCCTGGGAACTGAACTCAATGGTGCTCTCCTACTACACTCCCAGAGATCTATCATTCTCCTTTTCTCTCTCTCTCTTTTTCCTTTCTCTTATCCTCTTTTCCTTCCTTCCTTCCTTCCTTCCTGCCTTCCTTCCTTCCTTCCTTCCTTCCTTCCTTCCTTCCTTCCTTCCTTCCTGCCTTGCTTCCTTCCTTCCTTCCTTCCTTTCTTGAGACAGACTTGTCCAGGCTGGGACAGAATTTATAATCTTCTGCCGCAGTCCCCGCAATGCTTAGATTACAGACATGCAAATCCAAGCCCAGTTACTTATGTCTTTTTTTAACTCCAAAAATGAAATAAAATAAAATTTTGTTCCATAACATACTCCAAAAGTGATTAATTAGGGCTATTTTTAGTATCATAATAAACATATTTGGGTTTGGGGGTTGGGAGGGTTTTGAGACAGATTCTCATTATGTACTTCAGGCTGGTCTTGAACTCACTATGTAGCCCAGGCTGGCCTCAAATTCACAGTGATCATCCTGCCTCATCCTCCCAAGTACCTGGATTACAGAGGTATATTTTAATACGTGGAAGCTATTAGACCCAAATCCAGATGCTCACCACAGCCCAGGCCAATTACACCCAAATACAATTGTGTTTAGGTGAAGAAGTCAACTGTACTGAAGAAGTTGGCATGGCGAGAAGATGATGGATTCTTGTCACAAAATCCATCTTGCACGGAGGCTGATGGGTATTCCCAGACTGGTTGGTGCCTTCTCACAGCAGGTGATGGGTAGCTGCATACTGGTGGGTGTCTTTCACAGAGGGTGGGCCAGAATATGCACATCTGAGCTTAATCACCTAGTCATGAAATGCATTACAGTTCTGCAAATTTCAAGAACAAAATTCATTTTTTCCTTAGGCTATTCTTGTCACCTACTAGTTTTCCTACACGCAGTTCCTGACATATTATACAATGGACAGGCCAGAGGGGGTAGCTGCCCCAAAGCCATCTTGCTGATTGCCAAACTCACAGTAATGAACAAAAACATCCTTAATGCTTGGCTTCAATTTTACTTATGCTCCATTTTCCCCATTTTGGGGCCAAAGGAAGCTTCTTCAAACAGCTGCTGGATCATTCAACGACCCAGAAATACTTGGTAATTTCCTTGCTTTCTAATGTAAGAAAGTATTTGAACTTATTTTGCACATTCTCTGCACTAGACTGAAAATAGTCATTTTTTCCAAGGATCCAGGTTGTTTTAATTTGAAATGATATTAAAAGCTTCAAACTAGGTACTAGAAGACCTCATTAATTATTCTAAACCCTTCTGAAAAAGACTAAAGAGATGTCATTTGTCCTATCACATCCAGAATTTATGAGGAAGAGATAGTGGCAATATCATGTGATCTATGTTGGCTCTTAGAGATAAAATGGTCAGTACAGTGGACTTCAGAGCTCAAAACATTTAAATATGAAACTTGGATATATGACAGAGAGGGCATAGCAAATTAGTAGAAGAGGAGGACAAATGATTTTCCATTTGGAAATATAACTAATTGGATCCCTACTTCATACAATATACAGTTCAGCTCCAGTTGAATTGGGCCAATGAATTAAATGCCAAATGCAAAGTTCTTAGTAGAATTTATATTAGTGTGGGTTTTTCAGAGAAAACCAATTGTGGGTACATGTGTAGAGATAGATAGATAGACAGATAGATAGACAGACAGACAGACAGACAGACAGATAGATAGATAGAGATAATTTTCTCCTACAATTATGAAAACAGAGAACCCATACAATCTCTAATAGACAAACTGGAGACCCAGGGGAGGAAATAGTATCATTTCCATCTGGGTCCCAAACCAGGAGAAGACCATGTCTCAGCTCAAAAGTGGTCAGGCAAAGAATGAATACTTTCTCATTCAGCTCTTTTATTCAATCCAGCCTCCAATGGGTTATACGAGACCCTCCCACAATTGAGCAAGCTGTTTGCCTTACTCAATCTACAACTCAAACATTAATCTCATCCAGAAACATCCTGTTAGACACATCCAGAAATAATGTTTAACCCAATTTTGGGGCACTCAGAGGCTTGGTGAAGTTGATACGTAAAATTATCTATCATGGAAATGTAAGTAAATATCATTTTTTTTTCCTACCAAAGAAATGAGTTATCCTTACATTACTCAGACCGACCTCAAAATCCTGGGCTCAAGGAGGCCTCCACCTGCAAATATTTGGAATTACAAGTTCATACCACCATACTTGGTTAAATATCCTTTGGAGATTTTCTTAAACAAGAAGCACCAAAAATGTACTATCTAGGAAAGCAAAGATGGGTATAACTGACTATATTAAAGTTAAGAATTATTATTCATGAAAATATAAAAAGAATGAAAACTTATAGAAAGGAGGTATTTGTAACATATATAACTGACCAAGAATTGGCATGAAGGAGTGTCTATTTCTGGATCCAAGCTTCTTAAAATCAATTTTCAAAGACATTCAAGTAGAAAATCACATGAAATATGAACAAGGTACAAGAGCAGGAAATTCTTATGGAAACACAGATGGGTGATACCCACAGGAAAACATGTTCAAAGTTATTAGGAACCAGAAAAATGCAAATTAAGACCAGAATGAGACACAAAATTAAACCCATTAAATTGGCAAAAATGTTTAAAAATCTGACAATCCCATGTGTTTGACAGAATGTGAATCAACAGAATCCCTTCCACATTTCTGGTGGAGTTATAAATTAGAACAAGCATTTTCAAATTGACATTAGCTTATAAAGTCTGGCATTTATAGAATAATATGGACATACCTTGGTAGTTGAAACATGTCATATTTGGTGTCTGGTGCATTTCAACAGCAAGTTTTGTCCCAGTGTTCATCATTTGTTACTCAACATACAGCAACTAGAACTTGCCTTTGTTGGCTGCCTGGTGACTAGTTACTCTTTCCAGTAAAGGAATTTGTTGTTACTCATCATTTTTAGTACTTGTCCTGCCTCATGGAACCAATTACCGAAAAGTACCAAGAGACCACTGTACTCAAAATACAACCAATACTGCATGGTGCTGGTTAATCAGAGAAGATGCCTAACCAGTCAAACAGGATACTGTCCTGTAGCTGGTGTATTTTGGTTAACTGTAATCCTATATATACTACAACCCAGCATTCCACCCCTGATTATGTACCCAATGGAAACACCTGCTCATATTTGTTAGTGAACAAGTATAAAAATATTTATAGTGAGACTGTTTGCAGTTGGGAAAAAACTAGAAATGACCAAGGTGCCACTAAGAGAAGAATGGAAAAAATAATCATAAAATAGTTACATAATAGAATATTATAGAGAGAATGCAAAAATATGCATAAATCCTCCATTTAACACTGAGTTTTTAAAAATCTCACAACATTATATACACCATAATATTCTTGCAAAAGTTAGAAACTAGGGGCCAGGGATTTAGCTCAGCAGCATAAGTGCCTACCTGGAAAATGTGAGGTCGTGAGTTTGATCCCCAGTACCAAAAAAAAGTTAGAAACTGACAGAAACTGGATGATATATTTAGGTCACATATATATTTGATAAAACTATAAAAAGAAAAAGAATGATAACCAATTTAGAAAGGAAAAAGCAGAGTTCTAGGATAGAGAAGTCAATGGATAGTTCCTGTGAATCTCATGTCTCACGCTGGTGGTGAAATTACTGTATGGGTATTCATTACACTCTTTTAGGAATACATACACAGAAAATAAGGAGCCCATGTCTAGTGGTGATAGTGAAACATCAACCCAAGATTATGACTTATCCATCTCTGTGTCTGAGCTCCAATTTTTTTTTTTAAAAGGAAAGCTTGAAGCTTGTGTTTATGGATATGTAATCCCAGCACCCTGTGTGGCTGAGGCAGGAGGACTGCAAGTTTGAGCCCTGCCTGGGGAATTTAGCAATACTCTATACCAAAATAAAAAAGAGTGGGATTGCATCTCACTGCAGAAGTCCTGGGGTTGAACCCCCAGTACCACCAAAAAAGAAACAACAAACTTGAAATATGAGAAATTTTCAAGAATGGCAAAAAGAAAAAAAAGACAGAACGAAAAGGAAAAGAAACTAAAAATTATTTCTAGAAATGAAAACTGAAATTAGAAACTCGATAAATGGGTTTAAAAACCAACTAAAGGCAAGTGCTAATAGAGTCAGTGAACAGGAAGATAGGATTGAAAAAAAACCCAGAAAACATCATACAGAGATAAAGCTGTGAGCAGAAACAGCTCACAGCTGTGGGATGGGCTTATGCCTCGATGGTAGAGTGCTTGCCTAGTACAAAGCCCTAGGTGCCGGAGTCCAGCTGCGGCAGGGCTAGGGTTTCCCAAAGGTGGACAGGGAGTCGGCGAGTGAGAGACAGAAAACACTGCACACCAGTCTGTGAGTGAATCTGAATCCGCCTTTATTTTTTAGAAGCTGGAATATATATTTGCCAACCCTGGCAACAACCCCCAGCCCCAAGCAGGAAACGCCCCAGGCCCAGGGCC